>MU623554.1:0-42376 GCA_025201765.1 Daldinia sp. FL1419 | reverse complement strand
CCCTAACCCTAACCCTAACCCTAACCCTAACCCTAACCCTAACCCTAACCCTAACCCTAACCCTAACCCTAACCCTAACCCTAACCCTAACCCTAGAAACCTTATTAGCCTCCATGGAACCAACCCTTCTAAGGTTTCTACAGGCTTTTTAGAATATAAATAGGCCCTCAGAAGTTGTTTTCTTATCTGATCAGCTGAAGCTCTTAAACATAGAATTGTCAGTTTTCGATAGAGATTTGTACAATGAAATATAGAACATATCCTATAAGAGCTATTAAAGTTCATGTTTAATATAAATAAACTTCCAGAAGTTATTTTCTTATTTGATCAGCTTAAGCTTTTAAGAATAGAATTGTTAGTTTTATATAATAAAATTATAAGGTATATTTTACAAGAATTTTTATTTAATTCAAATTTATGTTTAATGTATAAGGCCTTAAATATTAATTTTAATTTAATTAGCTTAAATTTTTAAATATAAAATTATTAGTTTTTAATAGAGATTTATATAATAAAATTACAGGGCATATTTTACAAAAATTATTAAAATTCCTATTTAATGTAAATAAACCTCTAAAAATTATTTTTTATTTAATTAATTTAAATTTTTAAATATAAAATTATTAATATTTTATAAAGTTTTATACGATAAAATTGCAGGAATTTTTATTTAATTCCAATTTTTATTTAATTAGAATTTATGTTTAGTATATAAATTTTTAAAAGTTGTTTACTTATTTAATTACCTCAAATTAGGATGTATTTAATTATTAGTTTTTCTATAGAGATTTGTATGATAAAGTGCAGGGCATATTTTGCAAGAGCTTTTATTCAATTAGAACTTTTGTTTAATATAAATAACCCCTAGAAGTTGTTTTCTTATTTAATTAGTTTAAATTAGGATGTACCTAATTATTAGTTTTTTTAAAGAGATTTGTACGATGAATTGCAGGGCATATCTTGTAGGAGTTATTAGAGCTCTTGTTTAATTAGAACTCCTGTTCAATTAGAGCTCCTGTTTAATATAAATAAACCTCCAAAAGTTGTTTTTCTATTTGATTAGCTTAAGTTTTTTAGTATAGAATTGTTAATTTTTTAAAAAAGTATAGGATTAGGACATATTTTGTAAGAGTTATTAGAGTTTATATTTAATATAAATAAGTTGTTTTTTTATTTA
This sequence comes from Daldinia sp. FL1419, assembly GCA_025201765.1. NCBI lineage: Eukaryota > Fungi > Ascomycota > Sordariomycetes > Xylariales > Hypoxylaceae > Daldinia > Daldinia sp. FL1419. The sequence goes on along the minus strand of MU623554.1, from coordinate 41,199 downwards.
ATTAGTTTATATTTTTATTAATGAAAAAGATATATTTAATTATAAATGTTTTTTTAAATTTTAAATTTTTAATATAGTTTTTTTACCCCTTATTAGCTTATTAACCACTTTATTAGTTCTTATTGAACTAGTGCAGTGTGAGTATATGGTTAACATAATAGGGATATATAATAGGAATATGCAACAGGAGTATATAATAAAAGCTATTTCAGAAGATCCCCTAATAAATCCTTATAAAATTTATATATATTTGTTTGGATATATATAGGCTTTAATAATTGTTTTTTTACCTAATTAATATAAATCATAAATAGTTTTTTAGAGATTATTTCTATATAATTTTATATAGATAATATATATTTTTTTGAGTTTATATTTTATCATATGTATTATTATTACAGAACAATCACATATAATAATTCATTTATTTGATTATTTTAATATTTCTGTTAAGATATAATTACTTTATATCCTTAAACTTATATAACTTTTAATTATTATAAATTAATTGAAGTGTAGGACATATCCTACAAGAACTATTAGAGTTTTTATTTAGTGGTAATTATTCAGAGGTTTTGAATACCACAGTTCCTTAATTTTAGGATAATTATCTATTAGGACTGTTATTATAAGAACTGATATCAATTAGGACCAAAATATATAAAAATTTGAAAAATATGGTTAATATTACCTATATTATTTTGATTAGAATTGATATTGTTTGATTAGGACAATTATAATTTCAGGTTGAAGAAAATAGATATTAAAAGAATAAGGAGTAAAAGATATCAATTTAACCCCAAAAACCTTAAACTAATTTTGGTACACCTAAAACTTTTATATAATTAATATCAAAAACCTAAAATATGGGAAATATTTTAAAATTATATAATTAGATAATATGTAATTTAATAATATAATATAAAGTAATTTGGAGTATTGAAATATTGAAAATGGATTAAATGTAAATTTTACCAATTAGGTTATTTAAGGATAAAGAACTTATATATGGATATTTGAAATATTATAAAAAATTAGTTAAACACTTACAAAAATAATTACAAAATATTATAAAAATATTACAAAACATTATAAAAGAATATAAATATTATAAAAATATATAAATATTATAAAAATATACAATTATAAGATATAATTATAAAATTTAAATCATATTCAGATTACATATTAATAAGGATAGGGTTGATTAAATAATTAAATATAAGTATTAAGAGATATATTATATAAATATTTAAAGATTATTGTAGGTTTAATAATAGAGCAATATTTATAAAAAGATATAAAAATGAATTTATAGGAAATATAGTTTTGGAATTATTATTACAGTATTTGATTAAATTATTTATGTGGAAAGGATAAAGTATATTTGAAGTTATTGTTATTTTAATATTGATTTATATATTATAATTTATTAAAATTAAAATTAAAATTAAAATTGTTATTAATTAATTAAATAAAAAGTTAGATATAGTTAGAAATCATAGCGCTACAAAAACTACCTATATAGGATGGATTAAATAAAAAGATATATTATTTTTTTATATATTAATATATTAATATATAGTATTTTTTATATAATTAATATAAAAGTAATTAGTTAATTAAATATATAATATATTATTTAATTAACCCAAATATAATACACCATTATCTTATGAAGTATTTATAGTATTTATAACATATAGTTATATATTAGTATTTTATAAAGACAATCTATGTCTTTCTTATTTCATTAGTTACGCCACAATCCTAATTGATCAATTAATTCCCAAAGAAATCCCCCGTAATTTCGGATGTTTTCAACTACTATACAATAATTTCTTATTGGAAACACATATAACCTATCTCAAAAAACCACGAATTTAATTAGGTTTTAAATAATATTAATTATTAATATTTTTAAGTGGTTTTTGAATTAATATAATGAATCAAAATGATTTTAAATTTTGATATACCCCATACGCGCACCTGTGGCTTTTCTGTGGTGTATAGTTTTTTTAATTGAATAAGAACTTATATCAGTAAAATCCCCCCTACAAATTGTTTAACCAGAATATTGAATAAATGTTTTAATTAATTAGGTATTTTAATTTAATAAAAGTTTTAATTTAATAAAAACTTTAATAACTAAATATAAGGTAATTATATCTTAAATAAAATAAATACTAAAATGATTAAATAAAAGACTAATAGAAGTAATTGCTGGTAATGGTAACTAACATTCAAAAAATAAAATAAATAATATATTCAGTAAAAGAGTAAATGTATAAATTATTGTAAAAAGTTATATGAAAAGTGGTGATTAAAGAGATTGATTTGATTAAGTAAAAATTAACTTTTAAAGGCCTATTTATATCCAAAAAAACCTATAGAAACCTTAAAAAGGTTTGTTCTATAAAGGCTAATAAAATTTTACAAGGTAGTTTTAGTTATGTAATTATATTATCCCGGTTTATTATAATAAAGAATTTGATTTAATCAAACAATAATTAATTCTTAAAGGCTTATATTAAACAAAAACTCTAATAACTAAATGCGTAGTAATTATATCCTGAAGAAGGTAGTAAAGTGATTAAATAAAAGACTAATAAAAATAATTGCTTACAATGGTAGCTGGCGCTTAAAAGATAGAAAAAATAATATTTAATAAGAGATAAGGTTATAAATTATTATAAGAAGTTATAAGAAAAGTTGAATAAGTTGATGTTTAAGAACTTAACCTGATCAAGTAAGAATTAGTTTTTGGGGGCTTATGTATTGGATAGGAGTTGTAATAGAATAGGAGCTCTAATAGTTAGGTAGATGTAAGGTGATTATATCTTGAAGGATGGTATTAAAATAATTAAATAGAAGGATTAATAGAGGTGACTGTTAGTAATGGTAGTTGGCGTTTAAGAGGTGATATTTAATAAGAGAACAAATTTATAAACTATTATAAAAACTATAAAAAAAAATGATAATTCTATTAAACTTAATCTAATCAAATGAAAATTAACTCTTAAAAGTTTATATATTGAATTGGAGTTTTAATTTAAGGTTAATACTAGTTTTAATAGCTTCTGCAGGATATACCCTAAAATTTAACTACCCCATAATAAACTATATTTTAAAAAATATATTAAAATAATCAAATAAAAGATTAATAGAGGTAATTACTTACAATAATAACTAACACTTAAAAAATAAAATAAATAATATATTCAACAAAAAATAAAAAAATTATAAACTATCGTAAAAAACTATATAAAAGGTACCACTTATAAAACTTGATTTAATCAAACAAAAATCAACTCTAAAAAACTTAAATATTAAATAAAAACTCCAATTCAAGATTAATGCTATTAAACAAGAACTCTAATTAAACAAGAGTTTTAATAACTCCCACAGGATATACCCTGCATTTCAACTACCCCATAACTAACTATATCCTAAAAAAGATAAATATTAAAATAATCAAATAAAATGCTAATAAATAGGGACAATTACTAATACTTAAGAAATAAAATAAACAATATATTCAATAAAAAAGAAAAATTAAAAACTATTATAAAAAACTATATAAAAGGTTATATTTAAAAAACTTAATTTAATCAAACAAAAATCCACTCTTAAAGACCTATATATATCTAAAAAAAACTTATAGGAATTTTAGAAGGGGTTGTTCCTTTGAAGCTAATAAACTCTTATAAAGTAATTCCAATTACGTATTAAGATATTAAACAAAAACTTACGTCAACAAATTCCCCTAAAAATCATTTAACGAGGGTTAATATGTAATTACTACTTATATTAAACAAAAACTCTAATTAAATAAAAACTCTAATAACTACCTAAATACAAAATAACTATATCCTAAAAAAAATATTAAAATAATCAAATAAAAAGCTAATAAAAGTGACAACTAACAATAGTAACGCGCTCTCAAAAGGCTATATTCAACAAAAAATAAAAAAAACATATATAATTATATAAAGCTCTATAAAAAGACTGATGTTTCTATGCTTAAGAATATGATTTGATTAGATAGGAATTAATTTATGAGGCTTTATATATCTCCTAAAAAAGTTTGTAGAGATTTTAGAAGGGTTGGTTCCATAAAGGTTAATAGAATCTTACAATGCAATTCCAATAAACAGGAACTTTAATAGCTCCTACAAGATATACTTTAACCTTACACTTTTATCATACGAAGTTTTATGGAAAAACTAACAATTTTATGCTTAAAAACTTAAACTAATTAGATAAAAAAAAAATTTCTGAGGGTTTATTTATGTTCAAAAAGGAATTTTAATAGTTTTTGCAAGATATGCCCTACACTTTTATTGTATGAAGTTCCATGGAAAAATTGAAGATTTTATGTTTGATAATTTGAGTTGATTAGATAAAAATCAACACTTAAAAATCTATATATTAAACATAAACTTTAGGTATTTGAATAGGAGCCTTAATAGTATTTTAGTTAACCTATAATAAATTAAAGATTATATGGAATAAAAAATACAGGGTGATTATATTTTAAAGATATTAAAGTGATTAAATAGAAAAACAAATAGAAGTGATTGTTTGGCAATGGTAGCGCGTTTTTAGGAAGTTATATTTAACAAAAACAAAAAAAACATATATATTTATTTATATAAAACTCTATAAGAAAACTAATGATTTTATACTTAAGAATTTAGGCTGATTGTGTAGAATTTGACCTAATCAGACAAGAAAATAACTCTTAAAAGCATATTTATATCCAAAAAAACCTGGAGATCTTAGAAAGGTTAGTTCTATAAAGACTAAAAAAATCTTATAAAATAATATTAATTACGCAATTACACTACCCCAGTTCATTATAATAAAAAATAAAATCTAATTAAATAAGAAAATAACTTTTAAAGGTTTATTTATATCTAAAAAAACTTATAAAAACTTTAGAAAGGTTGGTTTTATGGAGGTTAATAAGGTTTTGTAAAATAGTTTTAATTATATAATATTTATTTTAAACTCTTAATTTAACTATAACAAGAACCCCCTTGTTGGGGCCCCCTTTGACAAGGAAAAAAAAACCTAATTAAGGTAATTTTATTATAAAAATAATTTAATTAAAAATATAAAATTAATTTTATATTATAATATTAAAAGGAATTATTAAAATTATATATATATAAAATATATAGATTTTTTTATTTAGGTATTATATTTATTATTAAATATTGAATTAATAATTATAGAACGAAATTAGTTAATTTTGAAAAGCTAACTGGTTGCGAAGCGACCAATCCAAAAAAACTAGTATATATTAAGATATTATATATAGTTATTAAAAGAAATAAGATAATTATATCAAACCTAATCAAGAAAATACCATTTAAAAAGATATGATATAAAAGTATTCTGAGAGTTCTAAACCTAATTATTTACTATTATAAATTATGATTATATTAAAATTATTAAATACAAGAACATTACTTATACATATATAGTTAATTAGTGTTAGTTTAGCCAATATATAACATAAATAAGTATTTATTATTAAGATTAAGTATTTGAAGAAAAAAAAAAAAAAAGGAAAAAATATTAAAGTGTTCTTAATCTGAATAAACCCTAAAAAAAACAAAAAAAAGAAGTTATAATCTTATTATTTATAATTTAATTATAAAATTATTAAATAATAATTATTAATTAAAACAAATATATTAAATAATATTAATACACTTTTCTTTATATAATATTTTTTTAATAATAATATAGATTTTTCTTATTTAAAACTTATATTTTACCTAATTAGCTTAGAACATTTTATATAATATATATAATATATTAATATTATAATAATTACTGATTATTATTAATATTATCAAATTAAAATTAAGTTAATATATAGTTATTATTATAATAAGATAATTAGTTATAAATATTTGAAGATAATTAATTAGTTGAGTTGAAATATAATATAATAATTAATTGAAGAATTGGGGAGTTAGGAATATATTTGTTTTAAGATTTTTTTTTATATATATTTTGGATTTATTTTAATTATTTTAATTTATATGGATTTTAAATTAGTTAATTAGTTTGGTTATAATTTAGTTAATAATTAATTTGGTTATATTTCTTTACAATTTTTCCGGTTTATTTTATTAAAATTAATTTATTGAAGGTTTAATTTTGTTAATTTTAAGGAATTTTAAATTAGTGCAGTGTAAGTATATGGTTAATATAATAAGGATATATAATAAGAGTACGTAGCAGGAGTACATAATAAGAACTATTTTGGAGGATTTTTTAATAAACCTTTATAAAATTTATATATATTTATTTAAATATATATAGGCTTTAATAATTATTTTTTTATTTAATTAATATAAATTATAAATAATTCTTTAGAAATTATTTTTATATAATTTTATATAAATAATATATATTCTTTTAAACCTATACCTTATTATACATATTATTATTATAAAATAATCACATATAATAATTCATTTATTTAATTATTTTAATATTTCTATTAGGATATAATCACCTTATATCCTCGAGCTTATACAACCTCTGGTTACTATGGGTTAGTTGAAGTATAGGGTATATCCTACAGGAGCTATTAGAGCTCCTGTTCATTATCAGCTTTTATCAGCTTTTATCAATTATTATTAATTATTTATCAATTATTTATCAATTTCTTATAGTAATTTATTGAAAGAGTTTCAGTATAATATACCAGACTTTGTCCTGGATAAGAATAATTTTATTATATTTTTCCTGAGATATTAAGTAATATATTATGATAAACAGTTTGAAATATAATAATATGTGGTTTTATTTAAAAGGATTTATTTAGATGAATATTACTTATATTTCAAATATATACTTAAATATGTACGTAATTTTAATTAAGCAAATTAGGAACTTCATATGTTGGATGGATAAGGTACCATTGCATATAATAGTAAAAGTGAGGGTATTCAGATTAATTTAGTAAAAAGTGATTATAGAAAGATAAGTACATATTCTAACTGTGGTCAGAATACATAAGCTTATATACAGGATTAAAGTGGGTCTATCCCACTATGGTCACATGACCAATATTCCCACATCATATTTCATATAAAAAGTATATAATGGATAGCACATTACATTTATAATAATGCCCAACATAATTACTCCAATAATGAACACGAACCTTATTGTCGCTACTTATAGATACTTCAAATTTTAATCTTATCTAAAGAATGCAACTAATGTAAGGGCTTATTGTCAAGTTGTGGGATATGGCATTTACTAATAATAACTTACGTCAGAAGCTTCAAGATCCCAAGACCCATTATCTGGATAGCTGGATGAGAGTGGTGGAGATATTTGATTCCTTCAGCGCGTGGGATTTAAACAAAATGGCAATCGATCCCGGTCTTGAAAAATATCAGCTTCCTATTTCTATCGTTCAGTATTCAAATACCGTCCTTTTGCTTCTCTATCTTCAGATTCTTACTAGAAAATGGCGTATTAGGGCCTTGTCATTTCCGATATTGTCCTGCCGAATAAGGAGAAGCTCCAATGCCTAGAGAAACCCCCTCTTCAACGGTCTATTAAGCGTGGATCATTGGATTTCTTCCTTTAACGGTTTCTTAGCTCCCCGAATCTCGTGACAATCTTCCCGAGAAGCGAAAAAAAAAGGACCCAGCCTTACGCTCCAATTTAAGGGTTAGCTCAGATAGACTACGTCTTGCATCTTCTCACGAACAAGAGTCGTGTCGCCAAGAAGGGGAGTGGGGGCCAGGATGGTCCATGCAAGGACGCACGATGATACGTAATCGCATCCTGGGGGCGGTTTAATGGTTCCTTCCCTAGGCATCTAACTTGGGCATACGGCACAACGCCTGCTCGTTCTCGGGTAGGCCCGAACAGGATCCCTCTGTGGAACATGGATAACTCTGTAGACTAAACAGAAACTCGCCTTATAGCCTCCTTTGGGGCTAGGCCGCTTGGTGATGCTACCTCTCTGGCAATATATCGCAGACTGCTCACACGCAAGGTGTACTAAGCCGTGGTTTCATTTAACGTGATAGTTGCTTTTCAGAATGGAAGACCAATAAGTCTGAATATTACGGATATATATAATCTACCACAACCGCATCTTTTCGTTCCCTTCAGACCACAGCTCATCCCAAGTTCCAACTTCTTTTCTCTTCTTCTTTTCTTCCTTCAACTCTTTAACAGTTGTCTGTATCAGTCGCCATGTACGTAAATATAAACTCGGCGCTGGCGCTGTTGCTTGCCGGCTCCGCGTTCATAACGCGGTCCGTCGTAGAGAGCAAGCTTGTATTTGCTCACTATATGGTAAAGACGTCCTTACTACGCGGGCTATCGCCTAGGTTAAACACTTTCTAACTTTATATAGGTCGGATCCGTGGATTCCCAAACTACGCATGCGCACCAAGACATCGACGGGGCTATCAATGTCGGATTTGATGCCTTCGCTCTAAATGTGGGAAGTCCCGGCGCGGACTGGGCGAAGAACACTATACAGCAGCTATTCGATTACGCAGGGGACAAGTCGTTCAAGCTCTTCTTCAGCTTCGATTTCTACGGAAATGGCGACATCAACCAGCACCAGGCTCTCTTTGACCAATTTAAGGACCACCCAGCCCACCTTAAATACGGACCCAGCAACCTACCCGTCGTTTCCTCTTACAGTGGAGGCAACATCGGCCCTGATACGTGGAAGAATTTCAAGAACACCAATAACGTTTATCTGATCCCCAACCCGGAGGCCGACGGAAACTACTATAGCAATCCAGAGGCTTTCTTCCAGAGCTGGGCTGATGCTGTCGACGGCGTGTTCAGCTGGGAGACGGCTTGGCCTGAGACTTCGGAAAAGCCTGCCAACGTGTCCTCGGAGAGAGATGAGGCGGTTAAGTCGGCCGCAGATGCCGCTGGCAAAGCATATGTGATGGGTAAGGGTCTTTGCCTGGGTGGATTTGTTTTTGAAAGGGTACTAACGGGAACACAGGTCTATCTTCTTTGCAATATAAGCATTGCTGCGGTGATTCCTGGTATCGTGGCGGCGAGACTAACCTGCCTGAGCGTATGGAGCAAATACTTTCCGTCTCCCCCGAATTTACCGAGGTCATTACCTGGGTGAGCATAGTTTCCCATATTTTCATAGGCTTCATTGGATTAACGTATACATTCTTAGAATGATGCTGGGGAGAGCCACTACATCGGACCGTGCTGGGCCGAAGGCTTAACCGAAGAGATCTTACAGTATGGTAACTCGGACACGATGCCGCATGACGGGTGGCAACCTCTAGTCGCCTCCTTTATCGATGCCTTCAAGGCCGGTGCCACAGATGTCGGCGCCATGAAGCCACGCAGCGGGGATTTTGCAGGTGTCATGTGGTACCGGGGCGTATTAACCTCCTGCAATGGGGACAAGCCGCGCGGATCTGGTGCTGCCGTCGACGCCGTCAACTACGCCGTAGTCCTTCCGTCGGATAGCAACGGCCTCAGCGTACGCATATCGAGTGGTGGACAGGTCTTGGCTACACAACCGGTACACGGCGGGCTGAATTACAACTCAGTCGTGGGCATGACGACTGGCGCACAGAAGATTGAGCTCATCGACGGTAGTGGGCAGGTCATCGCATCGGCAAACAGTGCGGTAGATGTTTCGAACGATCCCACCGACGGATTTTGCAATTACAATTACTACGTCGCTGGGCTACAGTAAAATGTAAAACTTCGAGATTTGGGAAAGGATATAGGGAATGACTACCTACACTCTACTGTCTTTGGGGATTGGTATTATCCAAGTTTGTGGATTAATCTTTAGACGATTTCTTATTTCTTATTTCAATACGAAAATATTGCCCAGGCACCCAACCTTGGTAGATACTTGCTTTTGCGGCACAGTACGTTCTCTGTAGTTTGTATCTAGTCTTGGCTACGCCGCAGGTTTCCAGCCTGGATATAAGAGCTTGACTGTTACGTACTTGTACAACCACGGCTCGTCCTCTTTTCACCTTTTATGCATATATTTACCCTTAATATCCGTTATCCGTTATTATGCACTATAACTTAGAGGCTTCAGAGATTGAAATTAGTACTTCCAACGATAAATCCTCGCCTGGATGGATGCCTGGAGAGTATGATCAGAAATATGGTATACTATTACAAACGACATGGCAATTCTATTTAATATAGACAACGTAAGACTACACGAGAATAAGTATCGCCAAGTCTAGAACTTCCTCTTGTAAGTCACGGTCATATACCTAGGCGCTTACTTTGATCATCATTTCTCTCATTCAGCTATCTTCTCGACCGGTTGATCATGTGATCAAGTGTCTCCTATATTTCGTCTTCCTATTCTCGCGATGCAGCATGTGCCACGCGAGTAAATATACCAATGCAGGCTCGATAAGAATCCTGCTATATCCATTCGTATGCAGCGCTAACATATCGACCCCGAGAAGCCGATGGGTAATCGCAGACGATGGGTGTAGTCGTCACAATTAGTAGTTTGAGGCAAGCAACGCGAATCATACGGCAACCGTCATTTCCGACGAAGGCGGCCACTATGGTAACTATCGCAATGAAGCTAAATAATTGTGCGACTATAGAGAATCAAATTTCTCTAATTGCGTCGAATTATTCTTTTCGACTCAATGTGTTCAATGTTCTGAAATACATTCGGTTTCCTAATTCACGTTCGAAGAGACTATTGTTTTTCGAGTTTTGTGTCTTCTTCCTCCGAATCTGACTCGTGGTCCGGAGACTTCATCTTCGAATGGGGCAGAATATCAAGCGTCTGAGATCTTCTAGAATTCGAACTATTACGTTTGGCGTCTTGACTATTGCGACCTATCGGTGTATCGCCAAAAGAGTTCTGAGCTGTAGGTGTGTTGGCCTGACTGCCACCACGTTGGCCGTGGTAATGTACGACCTGCGGAGGGGGCTGCCCGTGTTGCCCTAATAAATGCTGAGGATATGGATCCAGGTCCTTGCTGGAGGTTGAGAAGGTCGAAACGACTGGCTGGTGATACCCATTCGTCGGGTTGTTCCCCGTCGAAGCATGTCCCGACTGGGTTGCGTTTGTAGCCTGGGGTAGTGATGCTTGTCCGCTGGGCTCGGCTTGTGTCGGGGTGCCGGTATCGTTGGGAGTTCCCGAGCCGGTGTCAAGCTGTCCCGTCAAGCTCGTCATGCCGCCTTCAATGTCGCGAAGGAGCCGAACGTACTCCTCCGGTACTAGCCCGCTTTCCTGAGTCTTCGGGTCCTCTGCAACAAGCCAGCCTTGGCCGTGCCTATATGACACCCAAATAATCTGACCCTCGACCAACGGCAACTCGTTTTCATTTTCCCTCTCGAAGTCGAATAACGCGACAGCTTTACCGTGCATTTCCTCGTCTGGCGAGGTAATGGTGAATTGATAATCCCTCGAATACCTGGACTCGTCGTACGGATGATAGCCCGGAGAGGAGCCAGTACTTGAAGTGTCTGATTCGGACCTATATCCTGTATCGTTCTCGGCATAATTCCGCGGTTGCTGGTCCGACGCTGGTTGGTACGGGTTAATAGGATGCCGACCTTGGTCGGGCGGATACGTAACATATTCTCCTCCCGGCCCATTGGCCTCGCCGCCCTGGCTCATGTAGTACCTTTCGCTTGGGTCGCCACCTGTTCCAACGTAGAATCCTCTGTTGGAGTCTAGGCTTCCCGCGCTAAGTATCGAGGAAGACGCGCCGTCTCTCGAACCTCGGCTCTTGTGATGCCCTGTGACGGCAGACGTTGACTTGTGCTTTCGATGTCGCGAGCTAACGACGGGGCTCTGCAAGTCTTCGTCTTCGCTCCAGGGAGGGCCATCGCCGAAATGGATCGGAGCAAGCTCACCACCTCTCCCAAGTCCACCATCTGATGCCCAATCCCAACCAATCTTGCTTTCCCACGAGGCGGGGGGATCCGAAAGTCGTCTCGTCTCGCTGGCGGGGGTGGTCATGCCGGAAGGCGGTCTCGAAGGCTCCGGCGGGGGGCCATAGTGCATCGGATGCGTGGACGGGTAGGCAAAATCTCGAACGATGGTATATGACAGGCTAGAGTGGAAAACGGGGAAGAGAAAGGAAGCGGGTCGCGACCGCGACGGGACAGAGCCCGTCGAGTACTGCGACAATCGGTTCTTGGAAGCGTGTGACATCGGTCTCGGTGCGGTAGATCGGCGGGCGGGAGGTGAGGTTATTAACGGCGTCAAGGCCGGGTGATTCGGATTCGGGGTATGGTGTTGCGGTGGAGCTGCTGGAGGCGAAACGGCTGGGGATGAGTACGTTGAGGACATGATTGCGGTCATCGAGGAAGGGAGACCGAGACAGTCTTCATATGCGTACCCAGAAGAGATATATATATTTCTGTTTTAATCGAAGTACCACGCGATACGTGGGTCACGTCCACGACGTTTATAATGTATTACGGTCTCTCGAACAGCTAGACTGCACAGCAACCGGGCTAGAGACGTAGATACATCCACACACGGTGCGAATGTCACCCAACAAACTCGACCTGCAAGTTATTCCGCGACCTCGTGCGATCTCCGATAGGCGATGTTAGATAGGTCGGGAAAGAAGGGTAGAAACGGTAGGATGGATTAGCAATGTTTGGATCTTATACGACGTCTCGATCTGAAATTTCCTTTCTAAGGTAGAGCGACAAAGGCGGTTGAAACTTTTGGACCACGTCTTGAAAGAAGTTGATTGGGGTCGTTGTATGCTCGAACAGGAACCCAAATACAAGAAACGGGAAGGGCGACTGGTTTCGGTAGCCTAGCGTAATACTATCTATATATTACGTCTCGTCGTCGAATTAAGCGACTTTCGTAGCGCCAATTTCCGGTAGAAAGAGAGAGGGAGAGAGAGCGAGGTGGTAAAACAAAAAGAGCGTATCGCGAAAAGAAGTGCGGGCGCTGGCGCAAGCGAAGTTGTGTAGAAAGAAGACCTCGCGGTCTCGAATCCAAATCCAAGGTTGGAGCCCTAGGAGCCCTGCGAAGATGACTAGGGGTCAGCGAGAGGGTAGAAAGGATAGGAAATTATTCGTAATAGGGTAAGGTCAAGGTATGGGGAGGGTATTGTAGGGACGGACAGTGGAGAATTGGTGATTTGGTGCATTTGCTGGAGGGTGATGGAAAAGGTTCTAAGTGGAGATGCAAAAAAAGAGGTACCACAGCAGCGGGAGGGTCCAAGGTTCAAGGTCCAAGGTTTATGGTTTATGGTTTGTAGTTTTCTTGTGGTTTACAGTAGGGAAACAAAAAAAACGTCCAAAATTTTTTTTTCCCCTTAACCCTTCCTTATATTCAAAACAACACCTATTTTTCAATCATAGCTCCTACACCCCCATCAACTCCTATAAAGCCTAAAAAACACTATTCTCCTCATAAAAGGACGAGGATTTCAATAATACGCGAATTAGGTATCTTTGCGAAGAAAATTGCTGAAATTAAGCGTGTTTTGTACTAGAATATATATAAAATTAATACGCGCTATAAAATTCAAAAATTAAATTAATCTCGGCCTGGCCGTGGGTACCCCAAAAAGTTTGAAAATAAGGATAAAAGATATATTATAAGGTTTATTAATCAAAATCTTTTTATTATAATTAATAAAATTGCTACTAAAATTGGTTTGAAAATATCTGGAAAGACTATTACAAAATAGCTTCGCGAATAAGGTATAATGTATCATAAAACCTTACAACGACCAAAACTAACAGCTGAACACACCAGAAAACGTTTAGAATTTGCTAGAATATATGTAAAAAAACCAAAGTCTTTTTAAAAACGATAGGCTTTTTCTAACAAATTAACAATGACATATAATAAAGGTGAACGTCAAACGTAGGTGTTTTACCAAAAAATATATTAAAATTGAATTTTATACCCTATCTTCAATTACACATTTCTTAACAACCACAACGTTTTAAAACGAGAAATTATTACCACAATATGTTTAACCAAAAAATAAACCTACCAGATATTCTCAAATATTTTAAGATTATTTTAGATAGAAAAAATGTACGGTATTAATAGATTTATATAAAAATCCTAACGCAAAGCGCCGTGGCATTATTAATAAGGTTATTTTGGAAATATTGCAAGAAACACTTCCAACAATATGTAAGCTTAGTTTTATATTCATCATAAATAACGCCCCTACGCATAAAACCCGTATAATTATAGATTAATTGCGCAATTAAGCTCAAAAAAATAGTATTACGCTTGTAGATTGGTTTCTATACTCCCCTAACCTAAACCCTATTAAAAATGTATAAAAACTATTTAAAAAGAAGATTTGTCGCTGCTGTCCTGAGCTTTTAGAAATGCCAAAGAACGTTCAATCAATGGAATTACTTATTCATACAGCAATTGAGGTATAGGATGAATTTGAAAAAAACCTCTTGGATAACCTGGCGTTAAGTATAAAAAATCGCCTCGAAACAATAATCACTTCAAAAGGCTAATATATAAAATATTAAAAATTATAAAACTTATACCATATAAAAATTTAATCAATTCTACATAATATATTTAATTTTCTTAAAATTCTATTCATATTTAATTATATAATTTATATTTAAAAAATAAGGTTATATTTAAGTATTTAAAAATTAGTGGGGTTAAATTTAAATTAGACATTTTTTTTATTTCTTTACTATAACTAAGTAGGTAAGTATTGGTAATTGTATGGGTTTTTAATGAGTTTATGGGGTTTATACCTGCACTTCAAGGTTTAATCGAGCGAACCAACAGGGCAAGTAGTATGTATAGTAGTAGCCTGCACACGCTAGCGTATCGTACCTACATGTACCTATATACCTAACCTTAGGTAGTCCTGCATCCTCTAATGGAATAATGGAATAGCCTACGAGTGGCTGCCAGCTTAACGGAGAGTTTGAACCAAGAGGTACCTATATACATAGGTAAGGTACCTACCTATATACAGGTAAGAGTTGGTAAGAGTAGTACTATTGTTTACCTAAGGTATCTATCTCCCTTGGAACAAAGGCTTAGCCAATAAAGCCTTTTGAGGAGATAACATAAGAAAAAAGTAATACTTGGAGACTATCCGGTGTGCATATGCATTTTTTAACGCAAACTTCCATACATACTTCCTATAGTTAGTTACAGCGCAGTGCTTTTCGTAGAGGGGAGCTTTGGTCCTAAATACGTCCGGAATTGGCCACGATTAAGCGCGTGGTACAGAGATCCTACTGGCTAGAGCTTTGTACTTTAGCGGCTCTTTGGTCTTGGTAACCACTCAGCGGGGTCCAGCGAATAAACGGCGCATGCCTGAAATAGCGCCGGCGGTTGCTTGCCGGCCGAGTGATATTCGAACCCGAGTGACCGAGTCGCTTATGTACCCCCCCTATACTTTGGAAGCATGTAACTACCCCTATCATGAACGTAAATGTAGTAAAACGAAGCAAGAAGGAATAGGGCGAATCAATATTTAAAATTCGAGTTGTAGGTATGAGTTTCAGTTTTGTCAAGGTTTGCCTTTGTTTCTTTCTTCCACGTTGTTCTTTCGACCCATTTTTATTATAGATGAATATGATAAAAGAAATAAAATAGTACGGGCATCGAAGACTCGACCGGCATTATCCTCACGTACATATGTGCAAGGTAGGAACTATAATAGGCCTATTAAGTAATTGATAAACGGTAACGCATTCATACCTGAGACACACTAGTAATAGCAAACGAACGAGGCTCTATTCTACATTTACCGTAGGCAACGAAAGGAAAAAGTAAATTGCTTCATTTCTAGAGTCGTTCATTAGGCAATTTCTCCAAAGGCAAGTCTACCCGTAGGCTCCCTGTACATCACATGAGTTACTTCAATTTTAAACGGATTTGCCTGTTAAACGCCTGACTACGCCATATTCAATCAATCCGTACACTATGTCCATAGCAACAAAGAAATAAATAACGCTAGAATTATTCTATTGCGTCTCGCAACGTTGCCGACTGCGATGCTCTACACAATAGCGTAACGTCAACTTTACTTGACTGCAATCAAGTCACATTCGCTGTGGCCTCTTGCAGCCTAATAACACTTTCATCTACGTGCTTAGGCACGGTCCCGCGACCCAGAAACCGCCCCCCTGATCTGGTATGGTATTTCGAACCCGTCGTTAGGTAGCCTCATACCTAGGTAGGTAGGTAAGTGGGTAGTTTAGGTAAATACCTATGTATGTACATTTGCACTAAAACATATTTCCCTTATTACGGTAATGCCCTGGAGAATGGTATAACAAAAGGCCTCTAGAGCCATCTATGGTAGAATCATCCCCGTACCCTACACTGCTATAAACTATCCGACCTACAAACGCTACAGCTGCCAAATAGGCTGCTTCGTCGTGCTTCTCTAGCGCTCACACCTTGCAGCAACACCGCATCTAATCCTGCGGGCAAGGTTGTCGAATGCGATGGGCAGCCCGAACAACCATGCATCTAGTCAATGGTGAAACAAGAGGCGGCATGGTTGATTCGTACCGCACACGTGACCCTTAACCGATGCCTCAATCCGTCATCGCCTACTGCTTGGGTACCTCGTCAGGTTATGTAGGCACGTAGGTCTGTACTTACAACGTGCATATAAAGTTCTTGGGAAACGAAAAAGCGGTCTGATGCTAGGACTTACGATGAGCAAGCCCGCGATGAATTCCTGTTTCGTCGAGGGACACAACGCAATGTAAGTCAGAAAAAAAAACCGAACGTGGTAAAGACTTGTTATGTAGGAAAGTGGTGAACCAAGTTACACGGGTATCCCAGCAAACAAAAGGACGTTACATGCTAACTAGCCTCGAGCGTACGGGCATCATATAAGTGTGTACCCAAGTACATAGGTATATATATATATATATCCCAGAGTAGGCGTGTAAATACCTACAACTCGCCAAGAGTATAGTGGACTACAAAACATAGGCAATTCTATCATGACTAACGCTTGGCAAAACAATAGCAAAAAGCAACAAGGCAAACAGATAGGCACCAAGTCCCACCTAACTACGAGTTTGAAAATTTCACTCAGCTTCTTGCGTGTAGGCCGATCCGGACTTGCTCCTGGTTGGATCGGATGTTACATTGAACGGGAGGGAGAATTGGAGATGGTGTTTCTATTTCTGGCAACATCCATTTCGATTTTATTCAGCGTATTGAATTCGCTGAACTTGCTATGTCGGACGCCGACCCTACAGAAGTGGGGTGACTTGCATCTAGCACCGCATCCAGCGCGGTTGTATTATTGGACAATAGCTTTTCCACCGCATTTGTTAAGGTCATTCTGTCGTTTGTTTCATATTTTCTGCGTCTGCGTTGTCCAACCCCACGAGATGCCAATTACGAAAGGTTGTAATGTACACACCTCATACACGTAGGTAATCGCATTACCACATGCGTACCTACTTACATAAGTATCTACCTAGGCACCTAATGTAATGTATGTAGGGTATAATTCTTAAGCCGGAACTAACCAGATATCTCTTCTATGGCATGGCAGCTTAGCATCTGGAGTTGCCGGATCCGAATAATCTATCGAAGAATTGAGAACTCTGCTGACATTTGGAATTTATATTGCTAGAGTAATATATCACATATATAAGTGCTTACACACATCAGAATCGATACTAAGTAAATAGGTAAATCATTTATTGTCTCTGTCTTCCAATTCCCGTCTCATTCGCATAAGGCATATATGTTAATCTAGCGTATGCCCTTGAAGTAATCAATGGTGATTCTAAAATTCCAACGTGATAAAGCCCTGGAGGCTGATAGGTACCTTGCCTAAGGACGGGCATGAAACAGGACATGCTCCGCTAAGTTATCGGAACGGACTAATATCATGCCCGAACGTTTTATGTCCGGTACATCTAAAGCTCTTTCCATATTTCGCGGATTGCACCTATTTTGATTGAACATCAAAAATTAAGCATCAAACATTCAACTATTTTGAATCGCCAATCTTTCGGCACCGCCACCTGAGTAAAGGACATCAATCAAAAACGCGCATCAAAGGTAAGTAAATTATTAAGCTATTTATATATTACCTGCATTGTATATCCCGTTATGATGAAATCTAATATTGGAGCTGTCTGAATGTTCCATGGTGACACTCAATTTATTACCTTACGCAACATTATCTGAAATACGCGGAAAAGATATCATCTCGTTCTCTCTATTGTCATGTTGGTAATATTTTATAATTAACATGATTGTATAGATTCGGCCTAACCTCTGATTCACGACGAGCATGCGAATGCTGCCGGTATTGGCTTAGCTCGTGAATTGAGCTCAACGCGACCTTGAGCGGAACAAGATGGAGGCAACAAACGGAACATCCGCAGCCACCGCCCCGGCGAAGGGCGAACGGGAGGATCCAGGTGGATTCAAATTAAAATTCTGCACCGTTTGCGCCAGCAATCAGAATAGGTATAATATTCCTCTCGGTCTCATTACGTACCTAGGTATTCGCATGAAAAGTGCTAACACGACAAAGATCAATGGAAGCGCACCTCCGGTTGTCCCAAGCTCACTACCCTGTCATATCCTTCGGCACGGGATCCTTAGTCCGATTGCCGGGACCTACTATATCTCAGCCCAACGTCTATCAGTTCAACAAGGTATCATATGATGCCATGTACAAGGAACTGCACGAGAAGGACCCCCGATTATATACCGCCAATGGTCTACTTAACATGCTAGGCAGAAATAGACAGGTGAAGTGGGGTCCCGAACGTTGGCAGGATTGGCAAGTAGGCATTCCTAGAACCGACCACTCATCGGACCGAGGAAGCGAAGGGACGGAAGGCGGTGTGGTGGATGTAGTAATCACCTGCGAAGAGAGATGCTGGGATGCTGTCATCGATGACCTTTTGAATAGAGGGTCCCCTCTAAATAAGCCCGTCCATGTTATCAACGTCGACATCAAGGATAATCACGAGGAGGCTTCTATCGGCGGGCAGGGTATTCTCGACCTCGCCGACTCGTTGAATAACGCTGCCAAAGAGGAACGTGAGGCCATAGGTCCTGCTGCATTTGATATGGGAAGTGCAGCTAGTAGAGTCTCTTTTGATGAACGTGTCCCGGAGATCATCGGGGAGTGGCAGGAGAGGTGGCCAAATCTACCAGCGACGTGGACCCTAGCATGGTTTTAAAGCGTGAAGCTAGATTTTTTTTTCTTTTTGTCGTGATACCCCGGAACTGGATGAAGCTGTTATTTTTATATGGACGGTCGTAACCATTAGGCCCAGACAAATAGTCGGTTGCATTGAAGCATCCATCAAAGGAGGGTCTAGGAATGGTAAATTTGCTTTTTTTTCATGAATTCTACAACATCGTATTACTTTGGTTTTCGTATCATTTTACTAGTATCGATCCAACGAATCTTTAAGAACGTTAGATTTCCCATCGATGCACTTTATCCCTATCTACCTACCTAAAATCAAGCTGTCAACGTACAAGTATCGTAAACAATATCGGGTGACGACATGTTCGTACCGACGTTCTAGCAGCTCTCAATAGTGAGGGCTGTATATTCATCCACCAATCTGTGTCGTCATAATAAACAAATAATTGGTAATATAACTAGTCTGCTTTTCACATACTCGTTCTTATTTTCCGTCTCTTGTATCTCTGCTGCTCTACAGGTGTCGTCTCAACATTGCTATACAATCGTAAACCCTTTGCCTGATTCCCATAGACACCAGCAGGTCCGCTGATAGAATTTCGTACCGATACTCCAGTTTTCTTCACGGGTCCTTGAACTAGGAACCCCACTTGCTTCTCAAGTTCCGCTATTCTCTCTCGTGAAATATCTTCCTGTATCTCCTCGGTATCACCGTAACCCCCCATGACATCATCTCGTGTCGAATCTGCCATCGAGTCTCTCCCCCTTTTGCGTCCTACCCTGATCTCCTTGTCAAGCTTTTCCCATAAAGCCAATTGTCTTCTGCAGTCTTCCAATGTAACTACTTCTCGTGCCTTGTCGGCCTCTACAACTTTATCCCCGGGACTACGTTGTGCTTGCGAGGCTATCAACTGTCTGTTATCCCGTCGCTCTGGGGGTTCTTGAGTTCCGGGGGTTTCTTCTGGCTCTTCTAGAGGCCATAATATGAGATAAATCCCACCGTCGTCACCTTCGGCATGGAGATAGCCCTCTTCGATAAGAGAGACGTTGTTATCCTCGATTCTACACTCTCTAACCATATCTGTCCAGATCGCCGGCCCAGATTCATTTCTTCTTATGCAGAAGATACATTTCTCACCCTCTACTTCGTCTAGATAGAAGTCTTCAAGGGAGTTCATCTCGATTAAAGTATGAGATTTAAAGCTCCTCTTGGTACAATCTCATCAGTTTCCAAATAGGTACTAGCTGTATATTGGGGAGGGGGAGGGGGGTCATGCTCATACATTCAATTTCTGCTCCAGGAGAGCGACCAGTTGGTTTAGCTCAGAGGTCGGCTTCTTTTTAGACGGGGAGTCGGTGACTTCCAGACGACCGGCGTCGATTTGTTTGCAAATATCTTCTACAAGACTTGTCAAAGTCCCCACCGGGATTAAGACGTTGAGGAGCGACATCGCGAGGTTCGTCGCAGAAATTGTATCTAACGTCGAAGGGAGGAAGTATAGATAATTTTATTCTTTTCATTCGTGTTAGTCAAGATCAGGATATAGACCGCTACGTTGCTACTTTTTTTTTTTCTGATGAACTTGCCGATACGGCCAATAGCTACCTACATACCCAGGTGGCTAGCCTAACAGGCACCTCTCCACATCAAATCCATGCATACATGTACAGCTCATAATTGGGTACTCTATGTACACTACGATAAACACGTGTCGGTGCTAAAGTTGACCCGTAGTTTAAATAACTTCACCTCGTTGAAGGCCGAGAGAAATCGGGTTTAAGGTATGAAGTAGTCAAATTAAATGCAACAAACAGATATATTCTGACCCATGGAGTCGTGCGCCTAGTTTCGGTAATTTAAACCAATGAAATCTTCCAACGGGTACTTTTACTCGCTATAAAGAAATTTGAATACGACCGCCGCGGAAGCGCGCGCTTTATTTCGATATGACTAGAGCCTAGGATAGTCAACTACCAACGATGAAGAACCAATGAAGTCAGGTTAAAGATCAAGTCAAAGACATTACACTTAGCTATATATACTCCGTCTAGCTCGGTATAAAGATGCCATAGAATAAATGTATTCGATCAAGTTATACTAACCGGGCGGCAAGAAACCCACAAATTTTGTGAATGTCGTCTTTTTCTTCCCGGTCGATGGGGAAATCTAAAATCGTTCAGAACCCCACGAAGGGAGATATCATGATTGGAGTAGGCGAACCGTGGATCTTCCTGGTCTCGATCTTCCCATCTTGCTGGCGGCGGTCGAGGCTTGCGAGGCCGTGCCCGACGATCTTTTCGTTTTTCACAAGATGAAAAGTAAAAGCGGTCGAATTTCTAGAACGTGAATAATGATCCTCAGGAAGCATCCTTACGGATGATTCCGTACTAGCAATACAAATATAGGGCAGAAACAGGGTTGAAGGAGGCTGGAGCAAAGAATTTAAAGTGGATGGCGCAGCATATTTTTTCATCTTAAAACTGTACTAGTACATAGTATACGATTACGGTCCATCTATACAACACATATTTGGGGTTCATTCGCGTGTAGATATACTTGAGTTATTAAGTACATGGCCCCTGAAATTTTCCAATAGGGATTTTCTACACTTTTATGTACGAGTTGCGCATGCACTATGAGCTTAAGATCCAGGAAAGCTTATTTTATCATACTTCATACTAATGTACAGCATTAAACATTGAATAGAGTACCTCGCGGAGATCCGATACCTACTGTAGGTACCATTTGTAATTTTGCCTTTGGATCTAAGAATGTACTTTTTGTACTTTATAAAGTCTTCCACGTTACTATGCACATTAATATGAGCGGAGATAAAAGATAGTGGGTTGCACAACAACTGCTAGACCCATTCTACGTGTGTTGCAGATGGCCTAGCCATGAACTAAGTCACTGTCTAGCCACCATCTAATCACCATCTAGTCAGGCACAACCCTGGTCGAATACTTTAAACGTCCTAAGTACGTCCCCACCCCCTTTCTCCATTGGCCAGTCCAGCCAGTATCCCCCCTGTTACCCCTTGTCTTTTCCCCGTCTGCTTCAAGCACCTGGGCATTTTTCGAGGTTTCACTCTTACTCAATGCTGCCACCAAATTTTTGGAAAGTTTCCAATTGCCATTCACCCAGAAATCCTCCATCTTCCCTCCTTTACGCGAATGATATACTGTACAGCACGACTGCAACTCTTTGTGCATGAGTCGTATTTGCTGTACCTGCAGGAGTTTTCTCTCCCTGGAACACTATCTGTTTTTCCGTTTCGAGAATTTTGATACGCCTTGAGCCACCATTAAACGTACGGTTTTCTTGTCCTGGTTGATAGACGGGGGGGTTCTTATTACTTTTTTTCCCCTGTAATCCTGTTTGTACCAACAGGTTCTTCTCCCTTACTTCAGTCAATTTCTTTTTCTATTCTCATAGGACCCTATTAGTGCTTGGAATGAAGCTATAGCCAACCAAGTGTTTTGCCGAAAATACCGACTGAAAGACTCAAGGTCTAATTGCGCCTCGTTGTCGCACTTAAGATTGCCTTCCGCTTTAGATCAATTCCTCAGTTCAACTAAGCCCCGGTTCACGTCTCATCTCCACTGTGAGACAGGAAATTATCGGGGTGTCGGTCTTTGTTACGTTCGTTATAACGCCGTCCCTCTTTTATTTTCCCCTTCGACTCTCGCCCTACCTTTCTAAGAGCTTCATCCTTGCTCTCTGAAAGAAGATCGAGAGAGTTGGCGAATCGCTGGATTTGTCGTGGTTACAAGCAGAATCCCCAATATCGAGACCTGGTGTTCGATTGGGCCAAAGAAAGCTGAGAGCTGAGAATCAAGGGGGAAGCTAGCTAGATTGGATCGGATCCGACTAGATCGGGCTGGACTTGAGACATCTACCGCCGCCTCAATTCCTCCTTTTTCGTGTGGCGCGCGCATTCCCTTCCCTCCGCCCTTCATTGTTGTAACGACGGCCGCCAATTCTGCATACCAATCACGTCCACCATGAATACCCGAAATGCGCCGCTTTCGCCTGTCTCTGTAGGTGCTGGAAGCGAATGGTCCGGCATTTCCAAATACCCGGCTCTCGATAACGACGGTCCTTATCCCAATAATCGAGGTCCTGTTTCCCCACCGGATTCTAATAGCTCTAACGGGAACATGAATGGCTTCCCTCCCGGCCCTAGAAGCGTCGGTGGTCCCTCGCCACCGCCTTCGGTCGGACGCTCTAGCACCTACGCCAGGAGCGAGAGTGGAAGGAGTATCCGCGGCGAGGAAAATACCGAGCAAGTCTTAGGAGAGCACTACATCGCCCTTCAGAGGTATCTGTCCTCAACATCTAAAGATGGTAGAGCAGGTCCGCCTCCTAACAAGGCGCGCGACAAGTTATTACGCCTATCGTCCGTCCAGTTTCTCGAACTATCCACCGACGTCTTCGACGAGCTGATGCGACGACAAGCTTACAGCCGTAGACCCCCCGGCGCTCCTCCTAATGTCGGACCACCGTCCTACTTATTACCCGAAGATACGTTTCATCCCAAACGCAATCAAGCACGCCAGAAGTTATCGACTTTAGGGCCCCCGAGATTCAGAGATTTGGCGACAGATGTCTTCTGCGAGTTGGAAAGGCGAATACCCCGGTTTATCGCAGGCGAGGTCCCCCGGATGAGCAATCCCGGTATACCTTCGAGCAGAGCTGGCACTCCCATAAACAGCATGGGCCCTAGGGGGGCGAACGGCCTGCGGAGACCGTCAGACGCAAGTTCAATCCGCTCCGCCGCCCCCAGGATTAATGGTGATTATCCTGTACCTCCATCCCCTGGCATGTCGAACGGAAGCTTTGATCGACCTCTCCCGAAGCAGTTTCAAAGCAATACGATTGTGCCAAATAAGAGTACGATGGTCGAAGAAGATGACGATATGGTCGGATCGAACGACGAGGAGGTTGACGCTTTCAGGTCGCAAAATCGAGATAGTAAAAGGAGTATCGGTACTAACGGCGGCACATCCGAGGTAAGTGTCAAAACTTCTAGCTTGAAACAATGCAATTGCTAACTGTCACTTCGCAGGTTGATAAAAAGCTGATAGACGATTATCAAATCCAAGTTCGGGAACTTAGGGACAAAATAGATAACATGGAGGACCAGCTTAAGAAGAAGGATGATGAGCTAGCCCAAGCTATGGATGGAGAACGATCTCGCGCGTCAGCTTCAAACGTGGAAAAGAAAGAATGGGAGGACATGCGAACAGACCTCGAGAACAAGCTCGCCGAAGCACAAAATCTCAACGACTCATTACGGGACGAAATAGATAGGATGCGGGATGATCACGTTATGGAAACGCGGAAGCTGAGGGAGGAAGTCGAAGATGCCCAGAAGCGCAGCGGAAATATCGAAGCAGACTCCGATGTCATGAGAGAAAACGATGAGTTACGCGTGGCTCTCGAACAGCAGCAACAAGTTACGGAAAGCGTCCGGCGCGAGGCCCGACAGTTCCTCGAGGAGATGAAGGTCCTTTCGCAGCAACACGGCCCCTCCTGGGAGAGGCAGGCCGAACTGGAGAAGACTGTTGAGCAGCTAGAACAGGAAGTCAGAGAGTGGCGAAACCGCTACGCGCGTGTCAAGACGCAGCTCAGGAGCATGCGTGCCTCGTCGATGGGGCTGACAATCGAACAGGACGTTGCTAAGTACGTGCGAGAAAGGGGCTTCGTGGAAGAGAACGGTCTCGTCAAGGATGTACATGTCACTAAATTCCAAATCGCTATTGACGAGTTGTTGCAAAGGGCAAGGACCGACACCCCGGACAAGGTAATCGAATCTATGAAGGCGGTCATCGTCGGCGTCCGACGTATTACGAAGGATATCGACGAATCGCAGCCGAGCGATGGTGGAATCGCCCAGCAGCAGCAGAAGCTCAAGAGTCGTGTATCTGCTACCGCTAACAACTTGATTACCGCGTCCAAGAATTTCGCCTCCGGTGCCGGCATTTCACCTGTTTCTCTGCTGGATGCGGCGGCCTCCCATCTTGTTGCCGCTCTTGTCGAGCTGTTGCGAACAACCAAGATACGTGCTACTCCTGCCGATGAATTAGAGGATGAAGAAGGCACAATTACACCGGTAGAGTCGACTGGATTTTTCTCGAATCGCACCACCACAACACAACAAGATGCGTTCTTAAAATCGCAAGAATCACCTCTTGTACCACCTCCTCCGTTCCAAGGTCTCCGTACTGGAATGCGTGACAGCGCCAACTCTTCGGCTTATAGCCCTGTCAGTTCGCCGCGGGGATCCGGTGACCAATACGGCTCCAGAAGCGGAGGTGCCAATGGCATGACCTACATGGGGTTGAATAAGGTCCCCTCGCCTTCTAACGGCCAACGGGATAACAAGAATGAGGAATTGAAGGCGTACTTGGAAGATCAGAGGGATATTATGGTCCAGACTATTCAGGGTTTAGTTAGTTCCATTCGTGGCGATGCATCTATACAGCAGATATCCGACGAAATCACGTCGATTACCGATGTTGTCGGCAAAGTAGTCGCTGAGACTGAGGCAAGTGGTAACGGTGGTGAGATGACCGACCGCTTGGCCGCCTGTCGCCAGCGCCTGCTCGAAGCTGGTGATCGAGGTAAAGATCTCGCAGCTCAAGGTCTTGGGGAGAACGACCGGGATTGGCGCATGTGGACTCAAACGTTGCCACCTATTGCGTTCGAGATTGTACGCGAAACGAAGGAGCTGGTCCAACAGATTGACCATCTAGTCATGTCCCCGACGGGAGACGATTTCTCATAGAAGCATCCAAAACGAACGAGATTAGCGCCATCGATACGTATATTTCCTTGACCTTGGAATTGGTTATTCGAGCTTTATTATTATTTTTGTTCTCACCAGGCCTCGATGAGATACCCCATAAGCTTATTTCTTTTTTGCTTCGACGGATCGTATATGACTACCTGTCCGGCTCGATTTTTTATACTTATGAAACCTTTAAAACGGGCGGTTTGAGTCGATATGGTGGCGTAACCCCCTAGGTTAGAATACACGTAACTTTAATCGTTTCCCATCTACGCCTTGCTTATCACCCGCAATATGAGTACGCGAGTCTGTCAAATAGGGGCAAGTAAGCTAGATTCGGACGGAAATTGTATCTCTTTTTATTTTTCTTAATCATGCCGTCATTTTCGTCTACGCGACAAACTGACGAGTCGCATTGTACTGGTGGGGAGGTAAGATATTGTGGGCGATCCCCGCGTACAAGATGACTTTATGAGTCTTTTTATTTACGAGTCTGAAGGGGCTTCTCGCGCGGGGCTGGACCATCATGGGGTGATAGGCGGTTGTGTCATGCGAAGAGATGACGATTACGGATGAGAATAAAGCTGGCATATTGTAGCATAGATATTGTGCAGTATTAGAGGAACTCGATGGAATATTTGAGTCAATTGATGTCCTCGAAATTTATTTCACCTTTTATACGATTACATGTGCATACAAGACGGGAACGAATAATAGTCTAGAACGGGTTAACGAGTAAGTCTTTGAGCACATCTAGTCTTAAGCAATCAGTTTAAAAATTCAGTATTTGACATGAGCATCATGGGAGTCGTTCTCTTCAACGACATCATATTATCATACTCTCTAAACCCGTGCTAATCGCTATTCTTCTAGGCAGCTATTCGTAGATAATTCAACTACCGCTATTCGCCTTTCACATCTTTTGGAACCATGTTGTCTCGGTTTCTATACATCGAAGTGTCCCTCGATGGTGTCGATGTTTTGCGGGGACGTCCCGGCATAAGCGGATGTGGTGCAAGCCACTCGCGTTCTTCTCCCCTCCCGCGAGGCATCGACTTAGCTCGGAGGGGTCGTGTCCCCGGTTCCGTATTTCGCCGGGTTCTCGCTGACGCTGAAGTGAGAGATGGCGGAGATTCTGTCGTGGGAGTTAAAGGGGTGGGTGAGGAGGGTTCGGTATTGACTGTAACGCTATCGCCTCCTTCTTGTCCTTCTGTAGGAGGAAGCCGTAGACGGGAACTTTGATCATCTTGTTCTGACGCCGACACGCTCGTCGACGCTGTCGGTAGCGTTGTGCTCCTCGCTCGGCCCTGCTCTTGTATAGATTCGCGCCGTGCTAGGCCTTCGTATAATACCGGAACAAGTTCCGCCCAACGTGCCCGGCATTCCTCGGCGCTCTTTCTTGTCCATATCGTTTTTGCGACATCATCCCAACGGCTTACTCCGTATCGTGCTACCGCATGCTTCAGGATTTTGTCCTCGATCTCGGACCAACACGGTGATTGTCGTGGACCATCATCTATTTCCAGGGAGTCTGACATTTTGCTGAACCGAAAGGTATCGTAGCTTAACTAACAGAGAGGATCTGCTGAAAATAAGAGGCCCAGGGATCTTATTCTGGGAGCGCTTTTCTTCAAATATAGTTTTGACCGAAACTTCCTGCTGTTTTACCTTGCGAAGTAGAAAAGGGGCATGAGCGCGATGATGTCAAGGAAAAGAGAGAGAGTTTTCACTGATAAGCCGATCAAGATTTAACCTAAGATCCGGCTTCTGCAAAAGCTTAACGTCCATAGACTTGGTCCCTGCATGCATATCTATCGTGGTAGATGTGTTTGAGAATTGGAGGCCGTCGCTCTCAAGGTTTACTTTTGTACCAAGCATAATCTTGGCGCTGCGTGTATGATTATTGCTGTATATTGGTGAGCAAATTTAATATAATCCGGAGCAATATGGCGATGCAATTTTTGTGTATCTCTACAGAATCACCAGGCAATGCTTTGTGTAAGACTTTTATATAAGTACAAATTCAGCGTGTAGCCATTACAGAGCTATGGTACGTAGTCAAGTATCATTCACATTCCTGCTTTGTCAACGCTTCTTCGGGTGACGCGCGGCGCTTTGTTAACTCGTCGTACTACATTCGTACATGATCAATTGAACAATTCTAGACGCGTCTAGAAGTAATTCCAAAAATCCAGAATAACTTTTACAGATGCGATTGTTGATAGGGATATAGGAAGTTGATAGGTTCCTGTCATGTTTCATTGATTTATTATCTATTAACGATTTTATTTAAGATCTGTATTACTTGTGACATATAGTAGTTGCAATACTTTATAAATTAAGAGGTTGATGATTTGGAAGGAATATAAGAATTAACGGCGAACCTTCGTGATGGGTGGGTGATACTAAGAAGGATAGGAACAATAATTCCTTAATTATGGTCAATTATTTACTTTATTTGTCCATTCCGGGTCGGTGTGAACCAGTTCTCTTAAACAGGTAGCCTGGATATGGCATTTATCGTTGGACTTTGCCAGCTACAGTCTGGCTGATTTGTTATATAGAAGTGGTGAATATAAAACCCACACGGGACGTTGGCGAATTATAGCTATTGGATATTTATTATCGATGTCTTTGGCGAGTATAATGATGACCTAAGGCAACTTGTATAGGTATCTATGGAACGCGGCGTTTGCAACTTGTACTGTTATTAATTATCAAATACCTGAATATTTCATTTGACCACGCTATAGGGTAGTTAAAGAGGTTGCTTGAATGTATGAGCAAATGCTTTTGGGCGGATAAGAAACTGAAGCTTTCTTATCATACTACGTTCTCTACCGTCAATACGTCCACCTTGGGATTATGTGCTTATAGCTGGGGCCTATGCGATTGACGATGGGCTCGAAGTAGAAATTGACGATCAGCTTCGAACGAAGTGATCAAAGATCACACTATGAATCACTTCTTCGATAATGTAGGTCCAGTAGACCGTATCCTAATATGGATATATTATAGACGCGTAGTTAGCCAGTCTCTGCCGATACCTGATATGCTTGATATATTCAACACTCCCCAAGTTTAACATCGTACCGGGAATTAGTTCGGTGTCTATAGTATAGGCTCTAGTCCTAGTCCTTCCGGCAGCAAAAACTGGCGTAACTGGGATCGGCTTTCTGTCTATCCTTGACTACGTACTCAGGCATCGGTTTAAAGTATAAGCTGTTGGTGCGGGTGGCTATGCTCAGCAATTAGGTCGAATACATAATATCACCTAACCCGATATCGATAATATTGAATGTCGATCGCCCTTAGATCAACGTTGTTTTTAACATCGTAGCGTTCTGAAACCACTAATCATTGCTCCGTTCTTCACACATTGAGTAGCCTGTAGTGATGCCCAGTTCCAACTTCCCCAAGCCCCGGTCGTGGGTATTGGGTATGCTGCTAATGCCAACTAATCTCGATCGAGGATTCTGGCGTTTTAATTATGCCTTAAGTTTTCTTAAGGTTTTTTGTTGTAACGAAAATGTATGGGTAACGAAAAAATGGCACTTTATTTAGTATGATAACCTTACATATTAACCTTATAATTTTTAAATTTTAAATAACTTTATATATTTAATTTTTTTAATTTTTATTAATTTTCCTTATTTTATTAGGATATTAAAACATTTTTTTAAATTAAAAAAGCTTGGATTTTGAGGGTTTTATAAATTATTTACGGTTTATTAACCAAATATATAACCTTTTTTCTGATTGGTCAGCTATGTTAACCTTTTTTGATTGATTAGTCTTGTATTGTACCCAACCACATCCTAATTGATTAGCCTTATATTTAATTACATATTAAATTGCGTAGTGTAATTACATAATTAAAACTACCTTTAGTTTTTATAGAACAACCTTTTTTAAAGTCTTTATAGGTTTTTTTTAGATATAAATAAGCTCCCAAAAATTATTTCTTATCTAATCAACATATTATTACCCTATAAAATACATTATTACCTTATGAAGCATTCCTACCAGCCCCCCTAATCCTTTTATTAATACTTTTTATAAATATTATATAATAAAACCCTCCTATTATCAAATAATAATTACACCTACAATATTTTTAGAAGGATTAACCCAAAAATTATAAAGAAAATATTATTTAGAGAGCAGGTATTAATCAAACAAATCAACAATTATTTATTCACTTAATTTTGAAAAGTTATTAAAAAATAAATCGAAAACAAAATATATATTAAGAACTACTACAAAACACACAATTAGATAAAAAAAGAATTCATTAGAACTTATTACAATAATTACAATCCTGGTTAAAAATAGATATTGGATCAAAAAAAATTTTATCTTTATTTTAGGTTTATTTTTTATTTTATTTTTTTGGATTTTACGTACGTAGAGATTGACCGATGATCAAATCATTACGTTGGTTATACAGCAATATTTTAATGTTGTCTTTTTTTTACGCCTAAAACGAAAGTATTTTTCTCGTTAACTTCCGACTATTATATTTATTTATAGCTGGGGAGCTCTTTTTAGTTATATCTTCCTGAATAAGAAGCACGCGATCAGCCCAAGCGCGAAAGAATTTAAGCTTAAGAGCTTGAAAATTATATTTTATTATAATATAAAAATAGTTGCTACAATCGTTTTCACCAGGAAAAATATGACAATTAAAGAACAATTATATATTAATATGAGTTTTAGAATTAAACGATTGGAAATATTTTTTACAAAATTTGTAAAGAACTTTATTTAGAAAATTAAAAACTTATATTATTAAATTTTATATATAATAAGAATTAATTAAAATTTTGGTTATATATTTACTAACAGGATTATTTTTACAAATATTGATATATACAATGGGTTATTTAATTAATTATAATAAAACAATATTGCAATAGTAAAGATAATAAGGGTTATTCTTCCAAAAATTAACATTAATAATTTTTTACTAAATATATTAATTAACTCCAGCACCACTAAAAATCTCGAATTTCATTATATTAAATATTTAAATGTTCTAATTAATTAAAAATTATTTAAACTATTTTGAAAAAATTTATAAAACAATGGAAATTGAAGAGAGGACCACCAATATGCATAACTAATTTCCAATATTTCTTAAATTCGTCCATATCATCAATTTAATTAAATCGTACTGCAGGAACATGGCTAAATGATAAAACAACAAAAACAACAACAAATTAATCATTTAAACTATCGTTATTACTATCACTACTTTCCAAAATATTAATTATTAATGATATAATTAACAAAAAATTGTTACTTAAAAAGCTTACATTAATAAGTTTAAATTAAAAAAATATTTTAAAAATTTATTAATTAATAATTAATTAAATATGATAAAGCATTTTAGGATAAATAAATTAAAAAAGTTAAAAAAATAAACCCGGAAAAAAAGGAAGAAGAAAATTTATAATATTAAACTATAATATTAAAACAAAAAATACTATTTATAATTAATATAATTAAACTACTAAAAAACGCCGCTCAATGTTCACGTACAAATTCAAACATATACACTATACAAAAATCATAACTGCAACCAATAAGCATTTACCAATTCAAACAACAACAATTATAGAATTGGAGTATAAAAATACCATCAATTTGCCTTTTCTACCTTTAATACTTTTTTACCTATTTTCCTTTATAATACAATTTTTTCTTATTTGAAACTTATATTCCATTTGATTAGGTTAAGGCAATTCATACGGCACGCATTTTATACCAATATTATCATTAATTACTAATATTAATTTAATAATACCCCACAATGTTAAGTTATTATTAAAAATTATTATTAAATTATTCAATTAATAATATAGTTAATTTATCAACTTCAAGTACTTAAAGTGAAATAATTAGATCATTATAGACCTTTATAGATATTATTTATCCAATTAAGCGTAATAAATTAGCTAAATATAAGAACCCATTTCCTTAACTAAATATAATTACTAAAGAGATTTAAGGCCTTATACCAGTATTTGATCGTTTTATTAAAAACGTTATAATATTACTAAGAATTGATACGAACTATTGGCGTAATAATTTGTTATCAACGCTAATCCAAACCTTGTAATTGTATGTCAAGAAATAATAGTTGAATAATTCTTATGTTATGGCTTTTTAGGAGCTAACTATACGTAATACACTTGATCAGGGAGTATTTTACGAAAAGGAATCAATATAAACCTTAAAGCATAATTCTAAGGGAGGTTTTAGTTCAACCACTTCAAAAACTATATAGTAAAATACCCGAGTATTATTTCTATTAGCGTATATTGATTTGTCTGATCCAAAGCGTACACGAGCAACGAAGACACACAATTAAAATCACTTTCTTTTTGCAGTTTATACTTTGAGGAAGTGCTGTTTATAAATTTTTAATTCAATTCGTCAGGGATTAGAACAATGAGCTAATCGTATTAAAAAGTAAATAATAATAGTATTTTAAAAGTTGGGAAAGCCTATTCCTAAGGAGCTATACAGCGTGCCTATAGTTACTTAAAGAAACAACTAGATTTGTGGATTTTGATATGCTTACATGCTATATATGATCAAGTGTAGGCCATAAGAGCTATTATTTATAATCAAGAATGGTAATTATTACAAAATATTCAATAATTATATGAAATTACTAACAAAAATAGTAATAATACAAATGATTAGCGATCCCGCACCAAAAGTAATATTAGTAATAGTAGTTATTGAGATTTCTAAACCAATTGAAAGTGAACCACCGTCAGAGCAGATATTGTAAAACAAGACGACAAAAATTGATAAAACTATTTATCTACCTAAGAACAAGCCGATCAGGTCATATAATATGAAAATAAATAATAAATATGTATTAGAACTAATTCCAAACAAGAATAATATTATAAGAGACCTATAATTAAATAATTATATAACCTATAGATCGTAACAAGTTACTTATTTCAAAAGATAAGGACCTAATTTATATATATGGCCTGAAAAGACGTTAACAAAATCAACTATTAGATCATAACTAAACATACTATTAGAATGGTTAGGATAAAAAGAATTTAAAAGAGTTTTTAACTATATAGAGATTAACAACCAATTAGCTTAACAAACATATAAACAAGACCAGAGAACACTTAATAAAACTAAGAAATATTTGAAGCAGGAAGATTACAAACACAACGACTAAAAGATTTAAAGAATTAAAATTTTTTTTTTAATTTATATAAAATTTAATTAATTTTTTTAAAATATTTTTCCAATTCATTTTATTAAGATTAATTTATTAATAAGTAATATCGTTAATTCTGGGGAGATACCCTTTCTAAGGTTTTTATAAGCTTTTTAAAATATAAATAAGCCTTGAAGAATTATTTATTATTTGATTAGATTAAGTTCTTAAATATAAAATCTTTAGTTTTTTTATAGAGCTTTATATAAATATATATGTTTTTTTTATTTTTATTAAATATATCCTCCTAGGAATACATTACTATTACCAAACAATTATTTTTATTAATTTTTCTATTTGATTACATTAATATCTTCTTTAATATATAATTACCTTATATATTTTATTTTATATAATTTTTAATTTATTATAAAATAATTAAAATATAAGGTATATTCTACAAGAACTATTAAAACTCTTATTTAATAGTAATAATTCTATAATTTACTAAAATTATTTAATTAAAAAAAGATAGATTTAATTATAAATTTTTAATATTTTATTAAAACTTTATTAATTATTTATATTAAACAGGAATTTTATAATAAGCTAAAAATTATATAAGCTTAAAGATATAAAATAACTATATCCTAAGGAATATAATAGAACAATCGGGTAAAAAAACAAACATAAATGACTACTTGCCAATAGTAGCCCATTTTAGGAGGATATCTTTAAAAAAGAGGAATTAAAATTGTATATTATTATATGAAGGCTTTATAAAAAAAATTCTTAAAGGATTATATTAAATTTGGACTAATTAAATAAGAAAGACAATTCTTGAAGGCCTATTTATATCCAAAAGAATTATGGAACCTTAAAAGGTTTAATTCTAAAAAGATTAATAAGGTTTTTACAAGGTAATATTTATAACCTAATTATTTTATACTAATTCAATATTAAATTAAAATAATATATTAAATAAGAATTTTAATAACTCCTACAAGATATGCCTTATATTTTAACTAATCCATAATAAGCCAAAGGCTATATAAGTTTGAGGATATAAGGTAACTATATCTTAAAGAAAAAAATAGGTTAATCGGATAGAAAAACAAATATAAATAACTATTTGGCAATGGTAGCGCATACAATAAGGTTATAAGCCTAAAAGTGTATATTATTCATATAAAACTCTATAAAAATAATCTTTAAAAAACTATATATAACTTAAACTGATCAAACAAGAAAACAACTCCTAAAGACCTATTTATATCCAAAAAAACTATAAATTTTAAAAAGGGGGGAACTAATATGATTTTTCAAAATAACTTTTATTATATAATTACATTACCTTAATTTAATATTAAAAACTTATAAAGACTTTAAAAGCAATTATACCATAAAATTAATAAGCTTTTACAAGGTAGCTTTAATTACATAATTATATTACCCTAATTTAATATTTTTATAATTAAAATTACTTTA
This sequence comes from Daldinia sp. FL1419, assembly GCA_025201765.1. Lineage (NCBI taxonomy): Eukaryota > Fungi > Ascomycota > Sordariomycetes > Xylariales > Hypoxylaceae > Daldinia > Daldinia sp. FL1419. Next base: position 6,541 of record MU623554.1, on the reverse strand, counting down.
TAAAAATTTATTAAATTAGTATAGAACAATTAGGTCATAAATATTACCTTATAAAGACCTTATTTTTTCCTTAAAACTAGACCCTCCAAGGCTCCACAGCTCTTTTAGACATAAATAGGCCCTCGAAAGTTGTCTTTCTTGTCTGATCATTAGAGATTCATCAGGTTCTATAGCTCAGTTTCTCTATAGAATCTTCGTACGAGAATATACAGTTTCAATCTCCTCCTTAAAGATACCCTCCTATAGTGCACTACCATTGGCAAGCAGTTACTTCTATTAGATTCTCTATCCAATCAGCCTATTCCCCTCCTTAAGATATAATTACCTTATATCCTTAAATTTATACAGCCTCTGATTTACTATAAGTTAATTAAAGTATAAGGCATATCCTACAAAAGCTATTAAAGTTCCTATTTAATATAATAAAATATTATATTAATTATAAAAATAATAAAATAATAATATATTAATTATTTATAAAAAATCTTATATAAATTTCTAAAAGCAAAAGCAATAATATTATAATAGATTAAATATTTATAAAAGACTTTATCTAAAAACTTAAAGATTGTGTCAGCCCTTGGGGTGACCTCCAGTCTTAATGGGATTCAGACTAGGAGGACGGTTTTTCTTTATACCTTTTAAGCCACAACACTTTTCAGCCAATCAAACCCCTGATATACCCTTCCCACTAAAAACTGTTTTCTAATCTGAGGTACAAATATGATTGTTTGTATGAAAACCTCTTATATTAAAAATTATAAATATTAAAATAATTATTATAATTAAAAAATAAATATTAAAATTTATTTTAATATATATAATTAAATTATTATAAATTTAATACAATTTTTTTTATATTTTTATAATATTTAATTATTAATATATTCTATAAAGATGGATTTATTATCTAAATTATTATTATTCTTATTATTATTTATTTAATTACTATATTAAAATAATTTTATAAAAATAAATTTATTATTTAAATTATTATCATTTTTATTATTATTTTTTTAATTGCTATATTAAAATATCTTAAATATTAATTTTTTATATAATATATTAAATAATTTTTCTTTTAATAATAAAACCAAAATAGAATTTAATATTAAAAGAAATTTTAATAAATATAAATTTCTTTTAAATACAATTATTAATACCATAATTGACTTTTAATAGATTCATAATTGTACTTATGGATATGGTTTTAAACAATTCCTAGAAGATTGGATTTTATTTCAAATTAGCAATAAATGAAATTTTAGCCTAAGATTATACAATATAATTAATATATTTTAAAAACCTTATATATATATATATATTTAAAAATAATTAATATTAATATTTAGATTATAAAAAATAATAGTAAAAATAAGAATAATAAGGTCATTGATTAAAAAATTAATAAAATATTTTTTATATTAAAAAAAGAATTCTTTTTTTTAATAATCTAACCAATATTTAACACATTTAGTATAGAATTTTTCATAAATTTGGTTAATGGTAAATATATTATTAAAAATATTGGTAATATTAAATAAATTAATGATATTTTAATTAAAAATTAATCTTAAATATTAATTATAATTTTAATATTAATTAAATTTTTTAATTAAATCTTTATTTATAAACAAATTAAATGGAATTTATATAAAATAAATTTTAAATTTTTTATTTTTATAATATATATAATTATTTTAATATTATTACATTTATTTACACCACAACAATTTACTTTCTTATTTTTTATAATAGGTCTTTACCTTTATAATAATAAGATATCATATTGAATAATAAATATATTAATTTATTTAAATATTTTTTTTAATTATAAGGTAATAATAAATATTATAAATAAAATAATTGAATAGGTATAAATACATTATAATATTTAAAAGCTTTAAAAATAATTATTAATATAATATATAAAAAAATTTTAAATATATTACCTATAATTTTATTACTATATATATATATAATAATTATAATTTTAAAAATATTATTAAAAATTTATAAAAAAATAAAAGAAATATAATAAAGAATTTAATTAATTATTTTTTTATTATTAATCTTAATATTAATGGCTTTTTTTATTAAAAAGATTAATACATTAAAATTTTATTTAAATATAAATAGGCTAGTGATTATCTTTACCAAAATCTAATATATTAATATAAAATTATAAAATATTAATTAATAAATTTTATTTAAATAGTATTTAAATTATTATCTTTTAACAAATCCTTTCCTTTTCCAATTATTACACATTTTAAAATTAATACTAATTATATTTTACAAATACCCATTATTAATGAAAATAAAGGAATAATATTTAATATATATTAAATTCATAAAATCTTATTTAATAAAATAATGGAATATAATAATTATAATAAAAGATTAATTTTAATTTATAATAACTAAAAAATCACATCTTTTATTTAATATATTACATCTTCTTAAATAAAGGCTAAAAATATATTTAATAAAAAATAATAAATATTTCCAATGCCAACATTCTTCTATATCCTCCTTAATTATATTATTATAATATTTTATATCTTTTGGAACCCATTTATATATTAAGATATATAATTTTTTAATCATAATTATAATATTAAAAAATATAAAATTAAATATTATTAAATTATATTATTATTATAAAATAATTTTAATATTTATATTATTACCTTCTTAATATAAGACCTTATTAATATGGAATAATTATCAAATATATATGCCAAATCTTTATATAAGGCTATAAGGAAAATATCCATTAATTTATTAAAATAAAAATTTTTTAAGATATAATCTTAATTATTTAGTTGTTTAATATAATTAGGTAAATATATAGATTAAAAAGGTAATTATATTAATATTAAATTTTGAAATTATTATTACTATTTAAAGGTTATAAATATCTTATTAATATTAAAAGAAGCCATATATATTGATAATTATAATATATTTAAATAATTTATATCCCTATTATTATATTTTTTTTATAATAAGGATTTAACTAATTATAATTAAGAAATATTATATTTTACCTAATTACTTTATCCTAAAATTACAGAATTAAATCTAGTGGAGGGTATTCTTCGTACAGGTTTTATTAAGTATACTACTATTAGTAATAAATGGAAAGCCATTAACCTAATATTAGAACATATTAATAACATATTCATTATTAATATTAAAAATAATAAAAATTTAATTTATAACATTAATATTATATTTAATTAATTAATTTTTATAAAGTAATATAATATTATTATTTGAAATGGTATGAAATATATATTTAAAATTAAATAAAAAGGTTAATATTATATTATAAGGATTAATAATTAAATAATTTAATATATATATAAATTATATAAGGATGGTGTTATTAGAAGGTTTAAGAATAGTAATTATAATAATACCTTTTTTAATTTATATGATATATTAGATATTATAAAAGAAAAATATGATTAATTAATAATAAGAAAAGTTAAAAAATTTAATATTAAAGTGATTTAAATAGGTAATAATATTAAATAATTATATATATTTAATATATTTAATAAAAATAATAATATTATTAATAATAATAAAAGGTAATATTTATATTAATTTAATAATAAGGAATGTAATAATAATAATAAAAATTTTTAACCTACCTTTTATAATACCATTAACCTATGCGCAATTAGGCTATTTCTAATATCTTAATTCAATTAAATAAATTAAATTATTTCAATTATATTCCTTTATTATTCCCTTATTCCTTATTAAGTCAAAAATTATTATAAAAAATATATATATATTTAAATCTAATTATTATAAATTTATATATAATTATATATAAATTTATAATAATTAAATTTAAATATATATATTTTTTTATAATATTTTATATAATTTTAAATATATAAAAAGGTAATATTAATTAAAAATAAAGATTTTTATATAAATAAATAAATTAACCATTTTTTTTAAAAATTCTTTTTTTCCTTTTTTTTTTATATTTTTCCTATTTTTTACTTTAAATTAAAAATATTATTTAATATTTTTTATATTATATTTAATTAATTTAATAAAATCTAATAAAATATTTTTGTATCTGTACAAGAACCTATATACACAATAATATCCGTACAAAAGTTTATATATGTGGTAATATTTGTATAAAAGCCTATATATACAGTGGTACTAGTGTTAGGTGGAGGTCTATTATTTTATTTATATTATTATTATATTATATATATAATAATTGAAGAAAATCCCTAGTATTTTTATGTTCTTTGGTTAAGTAATATTAAATATTAATATTACTTTAATAATAATTTCTGTTATATTTATATTAAGTGGTAATATATATTTGTGTAGGAGGGTTTTTTTAAGGAGTTATATAATTATTTTAATATGGTATAGGTTGGTAAATCTGTTAAAATTAATTATTTATTTATTTATATTGTATAATTTTAGTTATTATTAAATAAATTTAATATATAAGTAGATTTATTTAATATTTATATGGTTTTATGAATTAATCATTTATAATTTGTTTTTGTTTTAGATTTTAAAGCGTTTTATAAGGTTAATTAATATAAGTAATTTGGTATATGGTGGATTAATAAATAATATTTCCAATAATGTGGATATGGAAAAAGGTGGGGGGCCTATTAATTCTTTATTTAATTATGATTTATGTTATGTAATATATTGGATAAATAATTATTTAATATTATTAAAATAGAAGGTTAATAAGGTTTTTATTATAATTGTAGGCAAAAAATAGGTATAGGTTGGGGGGGTAGGGGGGGTTATTTAATATACCAGGTTATTTAATATATTAGGCAAATTTAATAATATATTTAATTTAAAATTTTAAATAAAAATTTATATATTTACCATCTTTATAAGTATTTATTTTAAATATTTTTTATTTAGAAATTTTTGGTGAAATAGCCATAAATTTTACATAATACTTAAGTAATTATAAAATTTATAAAGTCTAGTAATGCTACAAGTGCTTATATATGGATCTTAGGTTTAAAAATAGCCTTACCTATATTTTATTATAAAATATATTTGTATTTTTTTTATTATATTTTTTTAACATATTAAATGTATAATTATTACCTTTATTCTAATATATCACTAATTTATTCTTTATAATATTTTATTAATTTAGATATTATTACTTAATTTAACATAATAATAACAGAAGGATTTAAAAATATTTTATTTAACATATTTAGAATTATTAATATTTATTTGATTGATTACATATTAAGATTGGAATATATTAGTACCAATATTTAAATTATTAATGTACTTATTAATATATTTAAAACCCTTATATAAAACTAATTTACCATTTTTTTAATCTGTCTATATTATTTTAAACCTATAAGGTATAATTAATACCTTTGAGCTATTTATTGATATATCCTAGGAATCTTAAACTTTAATCTTTAATTGAACCACTTGTATTTATCCTTAACCCAATTATTTTTGCTTAATATTTCTTTAATTTATCAATTAAATTCATTATTGTTTATAATATTTGCATATAACCTTATAATTTTCTATTATATTTTAAAATATATAAAAGTAAACATTAGTAGATTTACCTAATATAATTTCAGATCATTATATTCCTCAATTAGCTCCATTAAAAAGATCTGTAACTCTTCCAATACAAATTATACCTTTATATTTAATCTAAATATAATATTAATTTTAAATTTAAAAAATAAAAAAAGTAATATCCTAAACTCATAATTACATATATTATAACATATTTATTTATTAATTTAAGTAATATTTTTTATATAATTCCCTATTAGTTTTTAAAAAAATTTTAAAGTAAATTTTTTAAAATAGGAAATATTAATAAAAGTAAATATATAAAATTATTTCTTTTTTAAATTTTATTTAATTTTTATATTTAATACTATCTATTTTATTAATATTATATCCTTAAATAACCTATAATTAAAAGTTATTATTAATTCTATATTATTGTTAATTTTAGAAACATTTATAACTTAATCCACTAAATTTAACAATAAGTAATGTTAAAATATTTTTGTTATATTGGTAGAAGTATTTAATTTTATATTAATAGTTATAGTGATTTATTATAATTAATTAAGAATTAATAATATTTTTAATAATTTCTTCTTAAATTTTAAAATAAACTTTATTATTTTCATAATATCTAATTAATTAAAATATTAATAAAGAATAAAGAAATATATTTTAATTTACATCATTCCATTTCTAACTACTCATCTAAATCATTATTATAAATTTATTAAATTATTAGAAATAAAAGATCCATATTATATTATTCATTTAATATTTCAAATATCTATACCCATTTCAAAAGTTATAATTATTAACATAGTTTAATAAGAAGAAATATCCTTAAAAAATTTATTATATATATATTATTAATCCTTTAATTATATATTAATATTATATTATTTAATAAAATATTTAATTTAAAAATAAATTAAATTTAATTTTATAATTTATAATATTA
>MU623553.1:0-42504 GCA_025201765.1 Daldinia sp. FL1419 | reverse complement strand
ATATTAATATAAAAAAATATTTATATAAAAAAATTAAATATTAATTATATAAAAATATTTAATAATTTTATATTTATAAATAAATTATTATAATAAAATTTAAATAAATTGAAGGTTATAAAATTTAAATAATTTAATATATTAATATAAAAAATATTAATAATTAATATTAAAAAAGAATTAATACATCCTAATACAAAAATAACTACTTAAATAATAACACTTATATAATAATAATAACCAATAATTTATAATTTATAAATATTCACTCATTAAATTACATAAATAAAATAACCAAATATTATTTTTTATAATTTTCCTTACCTTATATAATATATATTTCCTACTTTACAATCATTACCACCTAATCCCTTTTCTATTCCCAATATTTTATTAATAATTTAAATAAAATTTATTTTGTAACCCCCTCCCCCCCCAACTACAATTCTATTATATTAATTATTATTCTATCCTTATCTTATAAAATTCTATTATAACCCCTAAAAAACTTAAAAATTACCTAATTAATTAGAATAATCTTAATAAAAGAATTAATTAACACTTAATATCCTTCCTAGGCCTCCTCTTTAATAAAGATCCCTAATATTTACCCAACTACTATTACCTCTATCCCTTTTAATTTACCCTACTTATCCCACATAATAAAAATATAATCTAAATTATAATTTTAAATATAATATAAACCCTATACCAGCCCAACCCCCTCCTCCAACCCCAAAAAATAATTTTAAATTCTTTAAACTACTACCAAATAATTCATATATAATTATAACACTACCCTTAAATACCAAAACAAATAAAGGAAACTAATTAATAAAAGGTTACAATTCCTCCTTCCTAATAACATTATTACCTATATAAAAAAAAATCTTTTAAAATCAAATCCCTATACTTATTAATAACTAATAAATATTAACTTACTTTATAATCCCCTCAAAACATATTTCTAACAAAATATACCTATCTACTATTATAAAATATTTTAAAAAAACTTAAAATATTAATAACAACTACATTAAAAAATCATATAATATTTTTAAAAATAAATTTAAGTTTTTTTTAAAAATATATTTTATAATAAACATATGCCTATCATAATTCCATACCATATTCTTATTAATATTAATAAAAAAAATATCCTTTTACTTCTTATATAATATTCTTTAACATTAATACTTTACCAATATATATTTTACCTTACAATACTATTTTAACATTATAAAAAATAAAAATTAATACTATTAAAATTAAATAAATATCACTTTTTTTAATATTAAAACAAAAAAATAAAATTAAAAAAAAATAAATATAGAAATATTACAAATTTTACTTAATAAATTATAATTATATTAAAAAATATTCAACTCTAATTATAAAAAAAAATCATAACTTATTATAATTATTTATAAAATATATTAAAATATATTACAATTCCAAAACACACTTTTTAAATTATTAAAAACAATTATAACCCTAATTAATAAATTCCAAACATCCTTCCAAAATTATAAAATCATAAAAATGCCATAATAATTTATAATTAATAATATTAATAAAAATAATAATAAAAAAATTTATAATAATTATATTAATAAAAAATATTATAAAAATAATAAAAATAAAAAATATACCTCTAAATAATTTAAGAAGATTTGGAAATATAAATGTTAAATATATAAAAAAAAAAACTATTAATTTATTAAATATTTAAAAACCAATTGTAAAAAGGTTAAAAAAGATTGGAAGGCCAAATGTAACATATCCAAAAAAAATTATATAACCTTTTTAATAAATTATAAAAAATTTAAAAATTAAAGTTTAAAATAAAAGAATAATAATATTTATAATATAATTTTAAAATTGAAAAATAATAAAGATATATAATTTATAATAGTAGTATACCTATTTAACCAGGTATTTTACCATTATATCATAACCTTTATCCCTTTAGTAACTAAAAGGATTAACATTATTTTCATTTTAAATTAATATATAAAAATTATATTCCAAAATATTATATTAAATATTAAAATTACTTATATTTTAATAGTAGGTAAAGGATAATATTTTATTTTTATTAATAAATACCCTAATTGGAAGCTTGAAATAGACCGTACCTGTGCCAAAGAAGCCAATATTAAGTTCGGAAATGGATCTCCCATTGAATCATTAGGCATAATCATAGTTAATACCCTATTTGGCAATATAGATTTCTATATTATAAAATTAGATATATTATTCCTCCTCTTAATCAAGGATATAAATCATTTAAAAATATATCTTAATAATATTACTAATTAATTAATATGTAAGAATAATATAATAATTAATATTAAATAAAAATGGAAATACCTATAATTTCATTTGAATAATATCATCTACTTTATAAAGACAGAATTATAATGCCTATATACCTGTTTTGATCATCCTATGGTTAAGAAGTTCTATAACCTTTTGAATAAAATTGGCCATAATATTAATATAAATGACCTTAAAGAAATTAATAAATTTTACCACCATTATTAAATTAAGGATAAAGATTTATAAAGGTTTAAATTTATTTTTAAAGATCCTAATATAAACTTTAATTATAAAATAATTATTAATATTATATATTTAAAAAAACAATTAATCTTATATATAATTAATATTACCATTAATTTCTAAATAATATAATTTATAAAAGGTATTATAATTAAAAAAATATAAAAAATGTTAAAAGAATATTAGATTAATATTTATCTTAACCTTTTAGATATTATTTTCTATAATATAAGAATAAATTTTAATAACCTAAAATTTTAAAATAAAATATATATTATTAAAATTACATATTATTAAATACTAATTAAAGCATATTAGTTTATTAATAAAATAAAAAGGTACTACAATTTAATCTACCAAACCTATAAAATAATTACAGATAAATTCTAAAATTTTGGTTTAAAAATAATATAATTATAAATAATTATAAAAACAATTAATAATACAATCAATCCTAACAAACTAATTCTTATACTATTTATCTTTAAAATTTACCCCTAAATTAATATAAATTTACTACTTATATTTACCCAGATTCATTATACCCTAATAATATAAAAAATTATAATTAAGATTAAAAAAATTAAATTATAACATTTTATTTAAAATACATTCAACATTTATAATAACTTTAACATCATAAAGATATTACTTATATTTTTACCTATTAATAATAAAATTTTTATTTATTAAGAAAAGGGTAAATAAAAAGACTTTTATAAAATTATTACAATTATTAATAAAAATGTTACTATAACATCCAACATATCTAGAAAAATATCTACGTTCTGAAACTCCTATATTAAACCCTATATTCAACCTAAGAATAACCTAATACCCATTAAAGAACTTTAAGTACAATTACCCAAACCTACATTTAACCTAAACAACTATAAAATAATCTTAAAAGAAAACCTTATATATACCAATAATCTTTCATATATCAATATTCTATATTTTAATAATAAAAAATAAAATAATTTAACTTTAATATTTTAATTATATATAATAAGAAAAATTATTATTATAAAAAAATTATATAAAATATTAAATATAAAAAAACTTAATACATTATTCAATAAAAAAATCTTATAACCCAAAATATATAATATATTAATTTATTAAAAAATAATAATCTTTAAATTATAAATAATTTATAAAATAAAAAGAAAAAATATATTAATACCTTATAAAAAATTAAAACTTATTATCCAAGATTATAACAACCTTAACAAAAAATTTATTATAATATATGCCCTTATTATTTAAAAGGCAAATCAATATCTCATTCTAACCCTAACTCCAATTCTCCAATATTAAAATATAAAAATTATAATAAAAAATATTATTATAATATATACCCAATTTAAAATACCTATATAATGAATAATATTTATATAATTATTAATAAAATTAAAAAATAAATACTTTAAAAAAATATTATTACATATTATTAAATTACTATATAATTTAATTAAATTAAAGATATATTAATTTAAAATTTATTTATATTATTATTAATAAAAACTTAATATAAAATTATTAGTATTTAATTTATACCTACTAATAACAAATATAATCCCATTTAGAATCATAGGTTTTCAAATAAATAATACCTTAAATATCAATATTATGAAATTTTTGATAATAGAAAATAAGGTATTTACCAAAATCAAGATCAAAATATATCCTTAAAAAATATTAAATGCCAAAATTAAAGATTTTAATAATTTGCACCTTATTATCTATAAAAAAGGTTATAATATAACCATTATATAAAAAGAATAAATTAAGAAACTTAAATAATTGGACATAAAATCACCAAATATAACCAAGAAATTCATTAAATAGCAAGTACAAAAAGCATACATTTCCTCCATTTACCAATTTAAAACAACCTTCAATTATTTAATAATAATTTAATATTTAAAATTAAACCCTAAAAAAATAAAAACTTTTAACACTTAAATTAAATAATAAATAAATAATTAATTGTAAAAATTTAACTATATTAATTTAAATCCCTAAAATTTATACCTATATATTTTTATTAATAACTTATTTATAAATAATAAAGATTTAAATTTATAAATTAATTATATTATTATATTAAATAATAAAAAACTAATTAATTAAAATAATAAAATCTGGATTACTAATAATATTATTTATTAATTATTTATTAAATATAAATGCATCACTTAGAACATATTTATTAATAAAATTTACAAAATAATTTAAGACTTTAATATTAAATATATTATCCATTATATAATTAATATCATCTTAAAATATCTCTTATTACCCAAAACTCCATTAATCCTATATATTAACTTATTTTCCTTATATTAATACTTTATCCAAATAAGTAATATTAATAAAAAGAAATTAATAATTAATTTGATAACTTTACAACAATTATATAAAAATTAAGAAATTAATGATATTTAATAGATTTATAATACATATAATCTTACAAACGCCATAACGAAGGCATCCCCAAATAAAACTATACAAATATTAATAAAAAATAATTAAATTAACTTATAATTAAAAAGATAAATAAAATAAAAATTAAATATTAAATTTATAATATAATTATAAAAAAAAAATAAAATAAATAATGATTATATAATTTATATCTTCAATCTAACATATAACCCCTAAGAAATACTTATATATCTATTATTATATAAGGATAGGTTTCCCACTTATCTCTCTTAAATAACTTTCTTCTTTAAACAATTATAATACACCAATCTCACCCTTATTATTATTTATTTTATTATTATTTTGCTTTTACCTAACGTACATACCTACCAACAGTTTTTCTATTATTATTTAAATATTAAATATATATATTATAAAAATTAGGGTTAATTGGAGTGTTAAATAAAAAAAATGTTAATATTTTAAAAAAATCTTTTTAAATTATTAAATGGAAAAATAGGAATAATATAGGAAAAATATTGTTATATTAATAATTTAATTATTATTTTTTAATATAAAAATTAATAATTGGTATTTTAATTTATAAAAATATAAAATATTAGTATTATTATAAATATGTATTAAAAAAATAGAATTAAAAGTTTTTTTGTTTAGTAGAAGGGTTTTTGGAATAAATATCTTTAAATATAAATATGGTAAAAGGAAAATAATATAATATATAATTTTTAAGTATTTTGAATATGTTCTGGTATAGGCCTATTTTAAATAAAATTTAATTTTAAAAACTTTTTTAATTAGTGTAGATTATGAAAAAGCGTTGTTTAACTTTAATAAAGCCCCATTAATGATCCATTAATTTTTTAAATAAATTTAATTATTTATGTATAGAATAGTATTATAATTTATTTAATGTAAATATTTTTAGAAATTTTAAATTAAATAAAAAAAATTTATAATTAAATGGAAGGATATAGGTAATAATATATTAATAGGATCTTTTAAAAGGATTATATTTATTTAAGATTATTTTATATTTATTTTGAATTATATTTATTAGAATTATTTTTTTTTTGTGTTTGTTTTTTTGTTTTTTTCTTTGTTTTTTTTGGTTATATATATTAGGGAATTTTAAATAAGGGTAAATGTATTTTTGAAAGGAGGATTGTATTTATTAGGGTTTGAATTTAAATATATTAAGAAATTGTTAAGGATTTGTAATGGATTGTTATTAGGGAATGGTAAAGTATTTAATATTATTTAAATTTCTTAAATAAAAAATTGTTATAATAATAATATATGTGGATAATGTAGATTATTGGGGATAAAGTGATATATATGTATTTTCTTTTAGAATTAATTTTTTTATAAATTTTATATTATAGTTAATAAATATTAATAGATTAGGTATAAAATGGGGTTATATTGTGGGATAATTATAATGTTAATGATATTAAAATAAATAATTTTTTTGAAATTGTTAAAATATATGAAAGTTGTGGATTTAATGAATAAGGGATTAAGTATAATAAAAATAATTATTAAATATTATTAATAATTTTTAAATAAGTTTTTTAAAGGTTTGAAAATTTTGGAGAAGTTATAGTAAAATTTTATTAATTGATTTTTGGAATTATGCTGGAAAGGTGTAATTATGTTCTTTATGTAATTTTCTATTTTTAATAAGTAAATTGTTTTTATAATATGTAGTTGTATTGGGATTATAATTTTAATATAATATGATATTAAAATATTGTATTAGGTTTAGGATATTATAATAATTTTTAATAAAAGGATTAAAATATTTAAAGAGGGTTAGTAATAAGATGAAATTAGAAAAATATTGGAATATTTATGGATATATAAGTTTTTTTTTATTTGATATAATATATATATAAAAATAAAATAGGTTTTTTAAGGTAATATTAGATTATAAATATAATAGGTATGGTAATATTATATTATAGTATTGTAAAGTGTAAGTAAGGTATATAAGGAGGATTGAGGTTAGTTGGGAAGGGTTATAAATTAGTAATATTATTTTAAATTATTTTAAAAAGTAAATATTAAACCAGAGTAATGTGATTAAATAATAAGAACTACCCTAAAGGACCCTGTTGGCCCCCCCCTTCTAAGGTTTATAACTCTTTCAGATATAAATAGGTTTTCAGGAGTTATTTTTTTGCCTAATCAATTAAAATCATATATAATCCTTTAGAAATCGCCTCTATAAAGCTTCATATAAATAATATATATTTTTTTAACTTATAATCTTATTATATGTATTATTATTAATAAATAATTACTTATATTTATTCCTTTATCTAATCAACCTATTCCCCTTTTCAAAATATAGTCACCTTATATCCTCTAACTCATACAACCTTTAGCTTACTATAGGTTAATTAAAGTATAAGGTATATCCTACAAAAGTTATTAAAGCTCCTATTTAATGGTAACCATTCTTAAACCTTAAACCCACAACCTTAATCTTAAGAAAACCAATATTTATCAAAACCATTACTATTAAATCAATTAAAATTAACAATTACAAAAATTGAAAAACATGCCACTAATACCACTCATATTACTTTAATTAGGATTATTACTATTTAATCAACATAAATACAGCTTTAGAATAAAACCTAAGAGAATAAAGAATAAAAAAAATCAATTTAACCTTAAAACCTTAAAACAACCTTAATATACTTAAACCCTCACACAACCAACATTAGAAACCCCAATATAAAAAGCAATTAAGAATTACCTAATCAAACCACACATATACCAAGAAACACATTTTACAACAATTTGAAAATCCAAAATATCAAAAATAAAATAAATGCAAACTTTTAATATAACACGAACAAAACTTATATAAGAACCCATATCAAAGAATTACAAAAATCTACAAAAACCTACAAAAATTTACAAGATTTACAATTAAAAATACAAAAATTACAAAAATTTATAAGATTTACAAAAAAAATATAACCATGAAATTTAAATCATTTTCAGAACATATATCCACAAAAACAAAACCAATCAAACAATTAAACGCAAATGTTAAGAATATTGAAATTACTACACTAACCCATAGCAACTATTATGAAATCAATAATTAAACAACAACAATTTCAGAACTAACTCTTATTAACCTAATCAATTTATCTACATAAAAAAGATAGAGTGTACTTAAAACTATTATCTTTTCAATATTTATAACCTTCTTAAAAATCTTTAAAACAATATAGAATAAAGCCAAAACTTTACAATTAAGAGTTAAAAATATACAATTAAAAACCAAGATTACTATAATCTATTTAAAAAACAAATTAAATATGGTTAAAATTTATTACTCCATAAAATATACCTTTTAAGAAAAAATACTACCTACCCATATTATATCCTCAAAACAACAATTAATTGAGCAAATCCAGGATATTCCATTTGATTAACCCAAATTCAGCACGTCATCGCTTTCTAAAACACCCCTAATACCCACAGCACCTTTACCAATACCCCACATAACAACTATATAACAAAACCTTTTTATTGTTAAGTTATTTAACACAAACTAAAATATATCATTTACCCAATTAATCAACATTACACCTATCATTATATAATAAGAATAATAAGATACAATCACTTCAATTATTACAAGATGTATGCTGAAAAAGCCTACACTTATTATTTAAGACTTAATAGCAGCTTTTACACTTACAAATATTTTTGATTAAAATAAAGACACTTATTTAATCATTGCATACTAACTAATTTTACTTGAACCTAATTGCTACTCTTATTGTTTATTTGATAGATCAAATGTTACACAATAACTCAAAAACATATAACACATTTTTAAACAATATAAAATAATTAAAAACAATATAATCACTAACATACCATACTAAATAATCAATAAGAATGTTAAGAAATAAATTAAAATTACTATTTACAGAACTACTACTTAAGATCAAACTTACACTTAATTAAAATTCAAATTCATACTACATGATTCCAAAAAATTCAAATCTATTCAAAAAAAACTTAAAAATCTTAGTAAAGGTCTTACTTTATCTGATATTATTAAGGTTATCAATTTGATTAAAGACTATACTATAGTTTTTAAGGAAGTTAAAGAAGTAAAAGAAGTTGCCTACTTTGATAGTTACATGTATGATATTTTTAAAAGGATTAGTCAAAAAATTATGAAAAAAATGTCATATCAAAAACAAATGCCAATCAAACAAATTAACAGCTATTTATTTATTTAATTTCATAAAATTATTAAAAAATAGGCCAAAAACAAATTATATATTAAGAATTATTATTAAGGATATGATTAGATAAAAAGAAAATTCATTAAAATCTACAATTATAATTACAACCTTAACTAAAAATAAAATATTGGGTTAAAAATTTTTTTTTATTTATTATTTTAAATTTTCTATTTTTATTTATTTTTTGAATTTTACATATATTAATAATCAAGTTGTTACATTAGTTATACAATAATATTTTAATATTGTTGTTTCTTTTTTTTTTTTTTTTTTTTTTTTTTTATGTTTAAGATGAAAGTACTCTTCTCACCAACTTTTAATTATTATATTTGTTTATAATTGGGGAATTTTTTTTAGTTACATCCTTATAAAAAGAAAAGAGATGATTAATTCGTACATAAAAAAATTTAAGTTTTAAAATTTAAAAATTGTACTTTTTTATAATATAAAAATAATTACCACAATTGTTTTTATTAGGAAGAATGTGATACCCAAAGAAAGGTTATATACCAACATAACTTTTAGAATTAGACAATTGGAAGTGTTCTTTATAGAGTTTGTAAGGTATTTTATTTGGATAATTAAATGTTTAAGTTACCAAACCTCTTATACAATAAAAATCAGTTAAAATTTTAACTATATATTTATTAATAGGATTACTTTTATAAATATTGATATACATAATAAATTATTTAATTAATAATTATAACAAAATTATATTGTAATAATAAAGATAATAAGGATTATTTTTTTAAAAATTGATATTAGTGATTTTCCACCAGATATAACAATTAATGCTAGTATTACCAAGGATTTTGAATTTTATTAGATCAAGCATCTAAACGTTCTAATCAGCCAAAAATCACTTAAAATATTTCAAAAAGACTTATAAAACAATGGAAATTGAGGAAAGGACTATCAATATGAGTAACTAATTTCCAATATTTCTTCAATTTGTCCATATCATCAACTTGATTGAATTGTATTATAAAAATATGATCAAATAACAAAACAATAGGAACAATAATAGATTAATTATTTGAGTTATTATTATTATTATTATTATTATTGTTTAAAATATTAGTTATTAATAATAATATTAATGAAAAATTATTACTTAAAAAATTTGTATTTATTAGCTTAAATTAAGAAAACATCTTAAAAATCTGTTAAATAATAATTGATTAGATATAATAAAACATTTTAAAATAAATAAATTAAAAAATTAAAAAATAAATTCCAGAAAGAGAAAAAAAGAGGAAGGACAAAAATTATAATATTAAATTATAATATATTAAAATAAAAGATACTATTTATAATTAATATAATTAAATTATTAAAAAATACCATTTAATATTTATATATAAATTTAAATATATATATTATATAAAAATTACAATTGTAATTAATAAGTATTTACCAATTTAAATAATAATAATTATAAATTAGAATATAAAATATTATTAATTTACCCTTTTTATTTTTAATATTTTTTTATTTATTTTCTTTTACAACACAATCTTCTCTTATTTAAACTCATATTTTATTTGATTAAGCTAAGACAATTCATACAACACACATTTGATATTAATATTATCACTATAAGTTACTATTAGTTTAATAATACCCCACAACACCAAATTATCATTAAATTATTATTAAATCAACAAATATAATTAATTTATTAATTTTAAATATTTATAACAAAATAATTAAATCATTATAAATGTTGATAAATACCGTTCACCTAATTAAGTATAATGAATTAATTAATTATAAAAATCTGTTTTTTTGGTTAGATATAAATATTAAAAAAATAAAAAATTTTATACCTACATTTAATCAATTAATTAAAAATATTACAGTACCACCAGAGATTAATATAAACTATTAATAAAATAATTTATTATTGATATTAATATAGGCCCTACAATTATATATTAAGAAATAACAATTAAATAATTCTTATATTATAATTTTTTAGGAGTTAACTATACACAATATATCTAATCAAAGAATCCTCTACAAGAAGGAATTAACATGGACTCTAAATTATAATTTCAAGGGAGATTTTAGTTTATTAATATTTAAAGTTATATAATAAGGGGTTTAAATATTATTTTTATTAATATATACCAATTTATCTAATCCAAAGCATATAAAATCAATAAAAACTCATAATTAGAATCATTTTTTTTTTATAACTTACACATTTAAAAAACATCATTTATAAATTTTTAATTTAATTTATTAGAAATTAGAATAATAAATTGATTGTATTAAAAAATAAATGGCAATAACATTTTAGAAACTAAGAAAATCTATTTTTGGGGAGTTATATATAATTCTTATAATCATTTAGAAAAATAGTTGGTTTTATGGATTTTGGTGTGTTTATATATTATATATAATTAAGCGCAAGTTAAGAGAATTAATCGCTACAACTAAAAATAATAATTATTATAAAAAACTTAATAATTATATAAAATTATTAGTTGAATTAATAGTGATTTAAGTGATTAGTAATTTAATATTAGTATTAGTAGTTGATAAGATCTTTGAAATAATTAAAAATAAATTATTGTTAGAGCAGGTATTGTAAGAGAAGATAATATTAAAAGTTAATAAAGTTATTTATTTACTTAAGAGTAAGCCAATTAAGATGTATAGTATAAAAATAAGCAGTAAGTATATATTAAAATTAACTTAGAATGATATTTTAAGAGGCTTATAATTAAATAATTATATAACATATAGATTGTAATAAATTACTTATTTTAAAAAATAAAGACCTAATTTATACATATGGCCTGGAGAGATACTAATAAATTTAGTAATTAGATTACAACTGAACATACTGTTAAATTAACCAAAATAAAAAACATTCAAACAAGCTTTTAATTATATACAACTTAAAAACAACAACCAATCAACTAAACAAACATATAAACAAAACCAACAAACACTTAATAAAAACAAAAAGTATTTAAAGGTTAATAATAATTAAAAGATTTGGGGAGTTTAAATTTTCTTTCTTTTTTTTTTTTTTGATTTATATAACATCTAATTAATTTAATTATAATTTAGTTATATAATTTTTTTGGTTTTTTTATTGAAATTAATTTGTTAAAAGTTTAATATTATTAATTTTAGGGAGCTTTGAATTAGGGTAGTGTAATTAAATAATAGGAGTTATTTTGAAGGACTTTGTTAGCCCCTCCCTTTTAAGGTTTACAACTCTTTCGGATATAAATAGATTTTCAGGAGTTATTTTCTTACCTAATTAATTAAAATTATATATAATCTTTTAAAGATTGTTTTCATAAAATTTTATATAAATAATATATATTTTTTTAACCTATAATTTTATTATATGCGTTATTATTGGTAAATAATTATTTATATTTATTCCTTTATTTGATTAACCTATTCCCTTCTTCAGGATATAGTCACCTTGTATCCTCTAATTCATATAGCCTCTGGCTTGTTATGGATTAATTGAAGTATAGGGCATATCCTGCAGGAGCTATTAGAGCTCCTGTTCAATATAATATTATGGTATTAAAAAAAAAATTATAAAAGTAAGAATAGGTAATGGTTTTTTATAAAAATATAAAATTATTTATATATATTTATATTTTATATAAATTATATATATCTTAGCCTTTTTCTAAAATAATTTTTTTATAATATAATAATATTTTTATTAATTATTAAAAAAAATAATAAAGTTATTTTAGATTTTATTATTACTTTATATCTGGGTTACTATTATATTATTTTATATAATTGGTATTATAATGTATAAAATATTTTTTTATATTAAAATTTAATTATTTTTATTAAAAGGTAAATTTTAATAAAAATATAGGGTAAAATTAAAATTATAATAATATAATTTATTTAAATAGGTGGTAAGTAGGTTTTTTTTGGAATATAGTTCTTATTTGGAACAAATATTAAGAGATGGACTGGATATCTGTAATATATTTTAGGTAAATTGGGGTAGTAATAAATAAATAAATAAATAAAATAATAATAGAATGGGTAAATATTATAAGTTTAAAAAGGCCTTATATAATTTTAAATAAATATTAAAGGTATAATATTAAATATTATTAATATACTTATTTATTTTAAATTTTAAAATATTAGATTTAAATATAAATATATTTATAAAAGGTTATAATTATATAATAATCTACATTAACAATCTATTAATTATAAAATCTTTTAAAATTAAAATTAATAAAATTAAAATTAAATTTATTGAAAAATTTAAAATAATTAATTTAAGTTCTTACTTATATTATTTAAAAATAACTATTAAAAAGGATTGTTCTAATAAGATCATAAGGCTTAACCAGAAAGCATATTTGGAAAAAATCATAAAAGATTTTGATTAATAAGAATCTAACCCTATAACTACCTTAATTAATATATTAAAGATTGTAGAATTTTTAGATGATTATATTGTATTGATTAAAGATATTAAATAATATATATAAGTTATAGGATATCTAATATACGTTATAATAGGTATTAAACCAGATATAGCATACATTGTCTCGTACCTAAGCTATTATATAAAAAACTTTATTATAATATATCTAATAATAATAAGGAAGGTCCTTAAATATTTTAAAGGTACCCTAATTTACAAACTTATATACCAAAGAAACCTAAATAATCTTACAAAATGGATAAATATTAATTTTATAAGATGCATATAATTTAAACAATTAATTTTAAAATATATCTTCAATATCAATAACAAAATTATTAATTGATTATTAAAAAGATAATTTATTATAATTATATTAATATATAAATCCAAATTTAAAAATATAATAAATACTATAAAAGAAACCATATAGTTACATTATTTGCTAATAAAACTAATAATAATATAAAATTAGATTATTATTACAATTATTTTTAAAAATAATTAAAAAATATTAATATTAATTAAAAATCCTTAATTCTATATATATATTAAACATATTAAAATAAATATGTATTTTTTTCAAAAAAAATAATAATCCAAAAAAGTTAATTTTATATATACCCTTATTTAATAATAAATAATTAATAACTTTATTAAATCATTACCTAAAAATATATTTATTAAATTTAAAGATATTTTGGGATTCTAATTATAAAATAAGTAGGAAATTTTAAGAAAAAAATATTTTATAATTAATAAAAATTTTAATATAAAATAATTTCTAATAAATATAAATTAAAAATTTTAAACCCAAATTAAATTTAACTTTTAAATATAATTAAAAATATTTTTATATATATTATTAAAAATTTTAAAAAATAATATACTTTTTATATTATATAAAAAAAAAAGAAGGAAGAATTCTTTACATATACACATACATATATATATATATATATATTAATTAATAAAAATTAAAATATAATATAATATAAATATATTATACAATAGAAAATACTTAACCTAAATAATTAAAAAAAGAAGGGTTAAAAGATCTACCTTATAAAAACCTTAATAAAGACTTATTTCTATTAATAATATATTTTAAATCCTAGGAAATATAAAGATATAAATAAAGTTAAACTAAGAAGATATTTAGGGCTAATTACAGATATGGTTTAAATAGGAGTGTTGGAATATATATAATTAATATATAAAGATATAATATGCCCCATATTTATGATTTTATATATTATAGATATGCTTATCTATTTTCGAAGATAAATTTGACAATATAAGTAACTTACCTTATACATGCGTTCTATTTCAACAGGTGCGGTCGTCTAGGCATCTATGTCCAGTTATTAGTTCTAGGAAGAGACCTTAAAAACCACAAGGCGATGAAAAAGTGAGAAAATACATTCATCGTTCCGCAAAGAACTCCACTTACGAAAGTGCTTTACTCTTACATAGAAGCCCGATGTAAAGGAAACTCAGTGCAGTCGACTGTAGAAGGAGAGGAAATAGAAACTTACCTCGATTTTAAAACTATAATGGATACTGAATTGAAATAAAAAACTTGATCAGAAGGAATATTTGACAACTAGGGCTTTTATTGCATTGGATTGGTTAGCTGGGAGCGAATTTGCCTTAAGGCTTGAAATTAAAATATTAAATAGAACTTACCTAGGTAGGTACCTAGTAAGACTCGATTTTGGAGTATCTAATGGAAAAGATATTCCTGATACAAAAAAAAAATGTGTAAAAGAATGTATCCGTAATTAGGTAGGGTTTAGAAGGTTGTTTGATTTAAGGATAGGTAGTGAATGAGAAATAAGTTACCATACCTAGGTGGTTAAGTACGTCGGTAATTACGGTCCTGGAAAGAGCCTCATTCTCGGGTGGCCCGGTTGTGGTTTAGGAAGGAAAGGAAAGAACAAAAATAAACTCGGATGGAAAGGTGAATAGACCATCGATGGAATCTTATGGATGCAAGTGGTCGATTGAAATGCCAGCTGTATTTTAAGAAGTTGCGCTTTCCGTTGTAGTTGCCTACCAGGGTTATATTATCTTAGAATTGTGCTCGATGGCAGGCACGTAAAGATACAAGTACCTGTCGTTTGTTCCTTCAATCTAATCCCCCAAGGCAGCCGCCGGGAGGGTTTTAAGACGCCAAAACTTTACTGTCAATACAACAGCTTAATCAGCACCACAGGGCCATCGCAATTCCTTCCACTTAGTACCTAGAAGCTATGCCTACAAAATCACCTAAATCACCTCGAATTAAATAATTTAAAAAATTAATTTTCACGATACGTTAAAAACCTTGTTGTTTGGGTTGTCGATATCGTTTCACCCTGATGAGCTTGTAGATGTCTCTATTTTATATCCGCACCCGCGTAGCATTATTTCGAGGTCGAAAGCCCTCTGGCTGGAGGGAATAAACAGTATAGTTGGTCAACTAATATCACACTTACCTGGTAGGTACCTAGTATTCATGTTTAATACATGTTAAGTTTCTAGTCTCATAGTAGGTACTAAGATCGAGTTTTTGATCTTACATGGCCCAAATACGTACCTACCTACCACCCGTACAACGATCTTGACATTCCCTATGAATGGTACATATCTATCACGCATCCCTCCTTAGCACAACCACCTACAGATGGACTTCTTCAAGTTACGTAAAGCCATAGTTCAAATCTAGTATTTAGTACCTACATAAATAAGATGGTAAATACTACCTACATAGTACATACTAAGCTAGCTTGCTTAGGGACTACATTGTGGTTTGCTTGAGTGGCTGGGCACCTGAGTACCTAGGTGTTCGTAAGACAGCTACATAGCGTATTGAAATCCATGGTACGCGTGTGTACCTAGTGAATACCTGCATTGTCGTAGGTACCTAATAAGGGGGGGCAGTGCGATATGTACCTACCTTTTTGCGGAGGGGTTATAATTACCATTAACAGTGCAATTTCCAACGAGGAAGCGCAACCTCAAGTTGGGAGCTTCTACCCCTCTTAGGGATACTTGGTCAAGTTGGTTGACCACCGAATTGTTGGCTGCAGACGACAGTTCGATCCTGACGAGGAGCGGATTTTCCTAGCTTTAAAACCCTTGCCCCCAATTCAAACCTGGGTGGTCAAAGAGTCGAAATGACTTCCGATGAGTCTCCCGTCTATGAGCGGGGTCCTGGATCTGCATAACTAAGGTCAATTAAGTCACTCCTGACCTAGGCATTCTGATAAGGGTTCAAATTTTTTTTTCCCTCCTGATTAAAATTTTAAAACTAGGATACGAGTATTATAAGAAGCTCCATTCCTATATAAATGATCCTCGCTTCTCTTCTTTGTCGCCACTCTTATTCCAACCCCTATTTCTATTAACTAATATAAGGTACAGAAATATTTGGATACCTATTAGCAAATCAAGCAATCTCCTATCTTGGTGGTAATGGTTAAATAGGATTTACAGATATCTATTTACCAAAATATAAATTGGTAACTAAATACAGGTATTTTAGTCTAAAACCTGGGTCTGACAAGGTAATCCACGAAGGTACCCAGGTAGGTTTAACGTAAATGCCTAATAAAAGATGAATCATAAATAGGTATGCTATATGGAGAAGAGATTCTGAAGCAAGTAGCCCCCCAAAACCGATTTAAATCGGTACCTGTTACAGTGCTTCGCACTTTTTATTTCTTGTACTTACTACCAAACATCACTCTTATTTTATTATCCCCGGCAACGCCAGTAGCAACTAGGTACCACTGTGGTCGTGATTTCCTTTCATAAATCTTATTTTAAGAACCTTGGAAAGAAGTTATTTTTATCTATTCACATCCTAAGGTTCCAAAACTTTCTTCCCAAGTCATCCACATTTTTACATATATCAACAAACCTCACACCCCCAAGACTCTAAACGTTCGTCTTTTACAGATACTATCTTCTATCAACAAATCATACGTAAGTAACTAGGTAAGATACCTATGCCGTTTGCAAAAGGTAACCAGCATTCCCTTATCGCCCCTCTGATGCGATGCCGCGGGCGCGATTGTCATATTTTATGTTTGGTGATCTTACTAGTTATAACCGTTTGTGTACTATCTTATTTGTGATATTGCAAAAATCAAAGCGTACCTACCTACCCACCTATCTAGGTACTCATTAATTTCTCCCGTCTTGTAACATTCCCTTCCCTATTGCCCTTGAGATATTCGGTTTCTCCCGACTCGAACTAAAACATAGGTATTGCCAGCTGTGCCTCTCAGGCGACCTCATTATTCATAACATACCTAGCTTTTTACCCCTTCTCCTTTACGTACCTTCCATACCAGAATACCGATCTAATAGCACAGTTCGTCCTTGATACTTATTCAAAGGTCCGCTAACATATTGTACACCAGTCTTGCCTAACTAAAATAACCCTTCGTCAAATTTTCGCCTACGAAATGTCTGCTAAGGCCGGTACTACTGCCCCAAAGGCAGACGCTGACGATACCAAATGGACTCCTGGAGACAGTGCAAATCTCCTCCTTCTCATCATGCAAGAGGATAACAAGGACCTAGCTGTCAAAGGCTGGAAGATCATCGGAGAAAAAGCCAAAACTGTATTCAACTCGAAGTACACCCCATCAGCTGTCAAGTAAGTCTGGCAACCTTTAATTTATTTAATTTCCGTTTATGTAACCTTCGGTATAGGCACCAATTCCAGAAGCTCCGTAAAAATTATCTTGCGGAGTGTTCCACTCCCGAAGGCGGCAAGAACGCCGATGGCGAGACTGCAAAGACTCCCACAAAGGGCCGCAAGCGCACGACTACTTCTACGGATAGCCCCGATGATGAGGATGGCAGCAGCCAAAAGCCCAAGAAGGCACGAACCACAAAGGCAACCAAGCGCGGCAAGGCAGTTACTGAAGACGCTACGCAGGATGTTTATTTCGAAGATTCCGACGAGCTGAAGAATCCACGTGCGCCCGACGCAGAGAAGTCTGCGGTTGACTCCGAGTCGGCCGACACTGCCGCCAAACCTGCGTCGGACGCAGATGAAGATACCCAGCTCGCCGAGGACGCATCTGAGGCCATTTGAACCAAATTTCTGGTCTTTGGCAAACTTTAGGTATGGTCTTATCTGTTCTTCGAGTAGTACTTTCTCAAGGTGCGCTAACTCGTAACATCATACAGACCTCACGCTCGGATTTCGAGTATTGAATTTTACCTTGGGACACTACGTTGTTCATCAGCTGAAGCCCGTTGGGGTTGCCAAACGGCTCTTGCGCATGGAATAAGGAGGATTAGTTTCGAGTAACATATACTCATATGCGATGATCTAAGATTAAATTCTACTCAGCAAGAATATTTTCTCGCTTCTATTGATTATAGCTTTGATAGTATTGGCCGACCAGATAGCATAGGACACTGGGCCAGATTCGTCGCTTTTTCGTCTTCCCGCGTCTTGATTTAATTCCGAGGATACTACTCTGATTATGACTTTCCCTGAACTGGCTGCTCCCGTTACCAATCACGACCGTGCTTCGGCATTGTGTTTCCCTCCTTCCGTAACGGGCTTCGAGCTTCGCCACAATTGACTACGTGATAAAAATACGTTTAGTCATTATTTTTCAAATCGCCCCGTAGCTACGTAGAAATGGGCGTGTCCTTCTAGCGATTCCGTATCTTCTTTACGGCTCAGTTCTCGATTAGCGATATCGCCCCCTTCGCTTAGCTCAGAGTAAGCAGCGTAACCGAACGCACGAACTGGTTAAGCATGTGTAAGAATCTTGCCCGCATCATTTCCAAGTTTCATATATCTCTGGTTCGTGCGGCAGCTAGTGTTAGCCGCTCCTTAGCTGAGTGTGGTCTGGCCTATATGAGGCTCATGGACATTGAAGAATCAAGGACCTTTGTCCCGACTAGGGAACGGGCCCGTAGATATCCCCGCCGCGGAAGTCGTATATGTCATAAGCTATTATAAACCCAGACGCCCGCGGCCTGGCGGAACCACTGGGGAAGCCCAATGAGCTCGTGCTTGGTTTGGCATGTGTAAAATTTCCACCTCATAGGTAGGTATTTCCTCCTCAGCTCCATCGATTTTATCCATCTCAGCCGATGTCGCCTTCTTTTTCCAAATGACTATAAGTCTCCCTCCTGCTATATTCGCATATATAGTAAGACGAGATATAAGGTAGATATGGCGTATTATGAGGGTGGGCGTCGAAGTTATATGTCTCGTCGAATATGAGCCGCGGGCGTGGGGGGTTGCCCTGCGAGGACACCATCTTGTCAAGCCTTATGTCTCGATTAAGCATTCTAGACCAATTCCAGCCCGCGTGCTTCTCTACTCGGTTGTAAGGCCGAGCTAGTGCTCACTACATCGTTCTTGGCCCCCGCTTTTATTATAGACTTGTCTATTGCAATTCTTGGCGAGTATACCTAGTCCTATAGAGGTCCAGATGGAAGTTTGAACTTTATAGGGCTATACGATGCCTCCGGTATCAGACAAGTTATTAAGTGTCAGATATAGGAAGGGATAAGAAACCCAATCACGGAATACCCGATTGAAGTTACGAATAGAGTGAATCTTTGGGTGGCGTGGATGCTAACTCAGCTCCCATACTAAGTCGAGAAGAGATTCTACAGTTTCAAGGATTGTTACATGTAATTGGATGTCTTGAACCGATTGTTACCTAGCATGAAATTGTTCGCCCGTCAATGAACGATTTACAGCCCTAGTACGATGGGGCGTTCTAGAAAATAAACTGTTGTCTATTGAACTAAACACGTTTAATTGACCCTGTCTAGCAGGAATACATCGCCACTTTGATATGAAGTGAAAAGGTGCCCCTCGAGGGATAATTCCTGACTCGACAGCGTAAATATATCTAATGAATAAATCTCTCCGGTTAACTTTTGCATGATGCGAGAGTCTAGGTTGTGTGATCAAATAGGCGCAGTCTATTATATGGGGGATTCCTACAAAAGTGTATTTTCACTGCGTGTCTAAGAAATTGGAAAAGAGATTAAGTAGAGTTGATCTCATAGATAGAGCAACGAGGTTATCTTTTCCCGAATATATGCGAACTCATAGGGACTGAGAGGCCAAGTAGTAAAGCAGCGGGTAACGGTGTGATTTCGGAGTTATTTATCTGTAGATAGCACCTCTAAACCCGGCTCTTTCGTGCTTCCCCCCTTCTTGAATGTTTAACGGCATAGTGACAGAGACGATCACTTGAAATATGTACTTAATTTAGGTACCTAGAGAACTTTTGTTGATTTATTCTGTCTTGATTCTAAACTAGGAGTATGGCAATTGATGTCTCCTTTAAACCCCAGATAGTCTGATATCTTGCTAGTATGGCTTGTGTCGGAAGGGCTCTCTAAGTATCTACCTATAGTTTTCGGCGTTAACGTCAATTCGCTTAAACCCTGGTATGGGAGGAATGGTATTCATGTATGAGAGTCATAGTAGGTAAGACATTGACCAGGACCTGGTGAATATAGTATGACAACGTGCCGTGAACCCGCCTTTGCGGGAGAGGATGGCTCCGATGACATGCATCCCAATAGGAGCACTTAGGGTTCGAAGTCGGTCCCGGAGTAGCTGGATGGCGCTTAGACGGCCCGACGCGTCCCCCACACGGTTCCGACTTTTGACATTTTCGTCGCGTGGGATAAGTCGCACGGCTGATGTGACTGATGCGTGGTACGGATGGCTTACCTGTCGGTTCCCGATTCGATATTGTGGCGTCGCTCGAAAAACACTTAATTTTCGAAGCCAGATACGTGCCCATGTCTTAGCAGAATTATTTATAACACAAATTCCAATGTTCGAGATGCCGTATAACCTTAAATGATTCGGACCGGGAAAACAGTGGAGTCTCGGAGCCGGATTGAGTCGAGTCTCCACAGGGACAAAGGCATTCGGCGGAGTGAATCCAGACCTACCGAGCGTACTCCATATTACACGCCCACCATGCTAAGGTACTTACATTATAGCCTCAGTTTTTAGATTGAAGCCGTGTCAAGGGGATAGAAGGAGTTAGACGAGAAGTCATATAACGTGCGTAACCATAATATATCGGATACCTGGAGATGGCTTGATCTAAATTAAGCATCAATAAAAGTTCCACGTGCTTTATGGGTATATACCTGATGGGATATTTCATACTGATACTCCTAGACGTGGAGACTTAATATAAAATATAGTACCTCCATCGGCTATGCTTTAGCGATGCGGGCTTGGCTATAGACTATGCTACAGACTATCATGGTTAGCTGGCTGGCTGGCTGGCTGGCTAGGCTCGTAAGGCGCTGCGCCTCCCGTGTCGCCTCGCGGGAAAGGCTAGCTGAAGCCTTAGACGACGTATTAACTTCAAACTGCGATATTAAGTCAGGTAAAATAATCTTAAAGGCGCTGACGAAACTTGCGAGTTGTGTAACCTAGTCTGCCTTACTTTGATTATAGAAGGATCTTTATTATGTAAGTCGTCAAGGCTAGATGATCCTACACCCCGCTATACTTATGGATTTCACGTGTACGTAGTTTGTGATATAGCGGAGATATTTTAGATATCTGTTACCTGGGCACGTTTTGGGAGGTTTCTAGCCCGAGGTTGTAGGACACTTAGCAGGAGATAGGAGATGTGTGGACTCGGTAACAATTAACTTACAAACCTGCTGCTGGACTTTGACGTGGGTGCGCATCCTAAACCCCAACGGTTCGAAACTCGGCCGAACCACAGCATATCAAACCTAGTAACAAAACCTCATGACCTGTGTTAGTTAGATATGACAGATGAGCAATGTAAGCATTGCGATACGAATTAAGAACGTGAGAAGTTATCGCGACACCGGCGATTAGAATATTACTATCTATCGGAATCGCTGAATAACCATTGGCAGTATATCCGAGACATACATGTAGGTAACTGGTGAAGGGTAGGTAATTGATTAGTGTATAATAAAGAGTTGGACAGGGGTGGGAAGAATGTGAAAATGCCAGCTCTAAAAAAGAGAGGGGTCCTCCCCCTCCCCCCTTTACCTATTTTTCAGGGGTCTACAAAAAAGGTACTTTAATACATAGCCCTGATAGTTCTGATAATCAATCTGATAGCCTAGCAATTATGGAAAAATGTGGGAAATGTGGGAAATGTGGGAAATGTGGGATGCGGATAAGAAGTGGTCCGTGCTAAGGCTTTTAGGGACAGTAAGGTTGTTACGGTTGTTACCCACCCGCCTTCTTTAGCTCCGGCAACTATATAGCGAACTTCCAATCATTTCTTAACGCCAAGATAGACTTGCTCTTTTCACCTGCCATCTGCCACCTGCCACGCTCTGCACACATAACCCATAAACTCCTACACCACACACCCTTTTTTTTTCTTTTTTTCTTTTTTCTCTCTTATGCCACACTTTTCTGCATCACACCTCTGCAATACGCTTCTGCAACTTCGTAGCCATTTTCAAGGGTTACCTGTCCCATTCATTCACACCAAGTTTCTTCGTTACCTTCTCGTTACAGACCACATCACATTCGTTTCTGGCACTCATGATAAAGGTCACAGCGTTGCCTAATCCAATCTCCATTCCCTAATACTTCCTAATATGGTGGTTACCGGATCAAAACCTTCTTCCGTTATCCCTTTGAAGGTCCTGTGCTTAGTCTGCCCCCGCCTACGCTCGCTTGTCTTTGCTGGTTTTGATAGCTGTTACCTCCAAACCGTCTAACTCTTTCACTCACACACACACAACTCCTCGAGCTTCGAGCTGACGAGGTGACGAGCCGATACGAGGTATACTCGCAAAAGTACAAACTCGTCAAAAGTCCGATGTCCGGATTTGCTATACTGAGCACGTCACCAACACTCGTCCGTCTCCTCACCCAACGCTTCCCCCTTAAGCCCTACTAAACGCTCCCCCTCATGTTAGCCACTGGGAGACCTGAGCGTCCCGATTGTCTCCCCACGCTGATCATGGCGAATGCCCGCTGTAAGTTGCGCTATAGCATCGTCACTCGCTCTTGGCCTCTCTAAAGAGAAAATCGCGATTCCTTCCGGAATTGGGAAGTGCCATTTTGAACTGTAATATTACGTACGGTGATGTATAGCTTCTAGAAACAGTTTCTGAGACGAGTTAAAGATCCGGCGACACAACTACGTCCGGATCGCGAAACCGACGGGCTGTCTTTTTTTCTCGAAGCTTACGCGAGAATCCCCGGCTGGTTTTAACTCGTCGCAGTGGCGAAGGCATTTTCCTCTTCCCCAGATAGTCCCGCTACCAGATCATCTGGTTCTTCGGGGGGACCCTGGATTTCTTCTATATACCGACCCTATTACATCGACGATCAAACCCTGCTGCAGATCCGCCAAACAGCTAACATGCTACCGTATAGTCGCAGCGAACACCTTTGCGTTTTGATATGTGACCAATATTAGTACGTACAACAGCCGGGCTTTCCAGATGATCGGAACAGGTCGTGGACCTCTAATTTGAAAATTAATTACTTCCACGCTTCGCCGAGAGTCTAGTATCTATTTTCCAAGCTGCTGGTAACCTTCTACCGACTAGTAGTCTAGTTAATTTATTCGAAATCTTGCCGTCAAGTGACCAGGTATATCTCGATTTTGAAAGCTCGAACAAAAGAAAGATGCTTCAAGCTGCTCCCGCATTATTGGGCAGGGTAGTTTAACTTTGTAGATCTTGTTGCAAGAAGCATGAGACAAGTCGTCTCATCGATAGCTGGAGCCTAGATGCGCAGCTGTCTGGGGATGGCCTGCGGCACGCAACCGGTGTATGCTCGTCGATTCCCCATGAGTTGACCCCAACCCAGTCCGTCCAGATAATACACAGGTTCGCTGGCTTGTGCGTTTGCTACATTTGCATAAGCGTCGCTATTGTGCTTTCTTGCTCGATCCAAAGCTGATCCATTGTTGGATCCAATGACTGTATTCGGCTGCACCCGAGTCGATCATCTCGTTGCTACCCAGCGCCTGTTTCTCTTTCAATCTGAGTTATAACTACCGGCGTGCATGTACGGTAACTACCAAACGTCACTTTAGACCCGTGCCGAGAACTAGACTTAGGGGATATCCTACTACGATGCTTAACCACGGAGGGAAACTGGGAACGGAGTAGCATTTCAATGCCGGCTGCCCTCCTCATTATCTCGAATTTCTATAGACTCGACGTTGTTTCGAACATTCTCGATAACGTCAGTGGCTTCCTAGAAAACAAGTAGGGGACTATATTGCCGTCACACCGGTGGCGTCTTACCATGGGAACGTGGGTCTGGGCACTTTATCTCGTCGCACCCTCGTACAGCTTCAAGTGCATACATAGATACCAGGCCTCTGGCAGTGGCCACGGCGGAGGATTTTAGCTCGCACAGGGTATGAGCAGGGGTGCATAAGACACGAACCAATAAGAGATGTAGCTGACAGCCCCCGGTTCAACCCCGATACGCTTCTTTCGTGGTGCCCGCACCCACCGTCTAGGCTGGAACAGGAAGGCCTGATCTCCGGGTGGCAGATGACGTGCAGAAGTCTGTGTAGTTCGATTTGAATTCTTGCGTTTTGACAAGTCGTTAGCAGCGCCACGCCCGCTAGCCCGCGGGCACTACATATGTTATCAGCCCGAGAGATCTGCTATCGCAGTTGTCTCGTGTCTATCGATCAGGAACAGTAACACGGGATGACTATACAAGGCAGGTAACCAAATAACCCGATGATATGATAAAACTCTATACCATCGTGGCTACCTAGGGTTGATCCACATATGGCGCCAGATTCGCAAAAACTTGCGGCAATCTTGCTATTGTGACAATGTTACCATTAGAAAGCCCTATCAACCTATAGCAATAGCAGGATATCGGTCAGGTGTAAGCTATCTCGACCTCCTACGCCTGGAACCAATGGGTTTTATGTGTGTAGGAAACGTCGACTAGCAACAGGACACACACAGAAAATAGAGCAGGTTATGGAGTTTCCGTAACGGGCTTTGTGGCGGCGGACGTAGGATCGACGCCAAGGAAAAGGGGACCTCTTAGCTGTGCCGCTGAGCCAAAGATGCGTGGAGCTCGTCACGAAGATGCACGCATTTTTCTGAAGCGCGCACCCATTGGCCTCTACTGCACCAGGGGCGTGTGTACATTCTCACTCCTCTTCGTTTCCTCCCAAGCTCCTGAGGCGAAGCAAGCCACAATGGATGAAATGGATTATGGTCGTATGTACCTTCCTACCCCTGCGTATGATTGAGGTGCGCGGAGAGCTGCCCCAATACATCACTTACATCTGCAGGAAATTTGGCATCCGAGCTAATCTTCTTTCAAGCTCATTAGTCAAAGGCTGGAACGGGTCTTGGCGGGTCACATCTCCCGTGGTCTAGCCTGTAAATCGCACAGGGTATCCGTCGTGTCCGAAAGGTCAGTCTCCTGGGGGGGCCCTCGATAACCAACTCTTATTCAACCAACCCTATCAAGCCGCGTAACAGACTGAGAAAGGCTGGCCACCTACTACCTTAGTTATTACCTTGCAGTCCCAACACAAATCATCCCTGGCCTATGCGGGTTGATCAGCTACTGGGATACCTGGTCATTTCGTCATGTTTCCTAGTCCCTATCCTGGCCTATGAGCTGAACGCACCTCGAGATGAGATACATTACCGGGCGTAAGCATCTGTCATCTTGTTACCGGGCTCGGAGGCTTCGACGAATCTTCTCTAACTCTATTTATTCCCCATTGCTGCGAGCCTTCTCATACAAATTAGGACATAAGGAATCCATCAGCACTACTGTGTGATCCTATTGGATTCAGTACTGCTGTTAATTAACTTCCTTGTCGCTTCCGTACTTTTAAGGGTCGTAATATTCTGAGCTCTTACACCTTGGTCGGAATATACAAGACGCCTATAACCTGCCTCGCTTTGAATATTATTTCTACTTCTACCTTTCCAGTCGCCATCTTTACCCGTAGTCGCCATCGGTACCATCAGCACTAGCATAGCATTTCATCAACTCTCGTTATGTCAGGAACAACTTCTCCCCGCAGCGGTCGACCGCTGACGACCTCCTACGTGGATCTGATGAAGCCTGATGAGGACTGGAGAAACCTGCCCGATGCGGCGGAGAGAAGGAAGATTCAGAACCGTCTCGCCCAGCGGGCATATAGTGAGTTCTATCCTCGACTAAGTTTTACTCGAGGCTAACTGTGCCCAGGACGGAATATGAGAGATCGAACCAAGGAAGTAGAAAGGTTAAAAAAGCAATTACAGCAACTCCAGCAGTCTATCAGCTCAGACCCCTCAACTACGCCACCGCCAGAGCATGAACTACCCTCCGGGGGGAGAAGCCCCTCAAGTCTAGGAGATATTCACGTTCACAATGCGGACGCGGCGGTGACATCGGCGACGACGCCCAACGGCACCCGACGGATGAGCGATTATCTACAGTCTTGGCCCCATGCCTCAGGTACGGAACAGCTAAGTGGGCTAGGTCTTACGACCGATGGGGAAAATCCGCTCGGCTTCGACACGGCGTCCTATTTCCCCCAGGTTCACGGCTCCAACGATGTTGTGTCAGATTTGCCTTCTACAAGCAGAAGGGCGCGCGCCGTTACGGCTAATATTTCCTCTGCACCTATGCAACACCACCATCTGCGCAGTCATAGTATCCCGCCAATCTATTCGTCCACTTGCGCCAGTCCAATGCCGTGGGGACAAGGAGCTTCTACGGATAACAATGACGGGCTTCGCGTATCGACAAGGTAAGCTCATCACACCGATTTTAAAGCAATTCCAATAAGACTATTCGAGAAGATCTAGCTTTTCTCATTATCCTGTATACCTTCACCTAGCTAATGCTAAACTAGTTTCAACGTGTACAACAATCCGGAAGAGGTGCCCATGTATCACACAGAATCAGCGTATCCTTTGGATGATGGTGTTGCGCATGGCGCTAACGCATATGCGACGTCGCCTGAATCAGATCTTAACAGCCCCGCAGGCTGGTCACCGATGGACCGAAAGTCAGGTCACGCCGGGCGGCCCAGCACCTCATCATTAGCATCGGCGTTCTTGACATCCGCCAGCAGCGTCGTGGACGGCATGGCTGATATACAACATCAAGGCTCATCATTTCCCGAGACTTCAGCACCATTACTACATTTTGCTGTTGCAGGTGGTCACATTGATACTTTACGACTTCTTCTCCAACGCTACGACGTGAATGTGGACAGTCGCGATAGCGCGGGCTATACGGCACTACAGCGCGCCGTTATGGCTGGTCGTACTGATATGGCCGCTCTCCTTCTCGAGCGCGGAGCCGTCGTCGACGGCGACGACAGCTGGACTGCGGAGCTCACGGGTCGTCATTCCAAGATTGAGGCCCAATGACCTCGTTTATTCCCGATTTTCGCCTAAATACCACGAATTATGAATACCCATGTGGAGTGTACGTTGAAGTTGTATTTTCTCTGATTCGGTCTTGTACTTCTTTACAATTTTTGGGCTGTCTGCCTAATACGGGGGAGTTCGGTGTCTATCATGTTATGGTTATGTGTGCCTATTTCTGGCGTGTCATACCTAAACGATACGTGCTGCATATGATGTGCGCGCATGGATTGGTTGTACAGCACAAGTTTTGAAGCTCCTCCTGGCCCGCATGCGCTAAATGTCGGTCTCGTTTTACTTAATTTTGGTTGGGGGGTTTTATACCTGCAAGGTTGAACTGGGTTCCTTGAAAGGAGGGACGGATGGAGGGGAGACAGGATTTAGGGGGGGTGTCAATAGGAATGGCGTCCTTGGATGGGTGGGTTTTATACCCGAGGCATGGACTCACGGATTATACAAGCGATATACAAAACCCTTTTTATTTACTTGCCTATTTTTTGTTTTTTTCCACGCTGGAAAATTCCCACTCGAGCCTGAGAGGCTGATAGAAGAAACAATTTTCCCGAATATAACAAATTTGCACACAAAAAAACATGAATACTTAAAAAGTTAGCAAGGCAGAAATGTTCGAGTGCTGATATCGAATACCTAATGCATGCGGTGTCAGACTATACCGGGGCCCCCCCGGACAGGATCTGGTAATTTCTTGTGGTCTTCCTCCTTTTGCAACAGGGAATTTAGGGATCTTCAGGAACGTGCCGCCTCCGTAGATAATACCGATACTATAACCCGCAAGATTATCGAGTATCCTGACCAGGGACCCCGCCGTATTATAGATGAGAACATCGTCTATTAAAATATGCCACACAACACTCGACTCATTTGCAACTTTGAATAAACGCGATACGCACGGCGGCTGATTTGGGGGTCACAAAAGTCCTGAGACATTGAGAGACGGTCGCAACATGTGATAGGCTGGACACAACAGCTGCGACCGACCTCCACTTAAAAAGCGAGCTCGACGGTGATGGTAATGGGACGCTGTGGTGTTCTTTTCGGACTTAGCTTAAGGCACAGCGGTATTCGTCGG
The DNA here is from genome assembly GCA_025201765.1 of Daldinia sp. FL1419. Lineage (NCBI taxonomy): Eukaryota > Fungi > Ascomycota > Sordariomycetes > Xylariales > Hypoxylaceae > Daldinia > Daldinia sp. FL1419. The sequence continues at coordinate 13,283 of MU623553.1, read as the reverse complement.
GCTTACTTTACCGAGCTCACGCCCGGATTGGAGAGCAGTGAATAGCCTAAGCTGGATGAAGTTGAAGTCTACATAGTTAGCAGGTTAAGAAGTTGTAGGTGAGGCTCGACAGCGTTTCGCAAGCTAATCCCGGATGTTTGCTAGTGTGTGTGAGCCTTTCGACAAAGCCAAGGTTAATCTTACAATTGGCCTACCTTTTTTCTTTTCTTTTTTTTCTTTTTTTCGTTCTACGGATTGAAGTCATAGATGAATGTTAGTGAGGGTGGCGCGTGGTGGTTCCGGGCGTCCAGAACACAGAACACAGAACACAGAACACTGTCATCCGGCGCTATGAATCCTACCGACTTTGAAGAAAATGACTACAGAAAAGTACCTGCATGACGACCTAGACGGGTGCGTCGACTCAAGTGGCCACTGCGCTGTGGGGGCAGATTCGACTAATGGTTGGAACTTCAGACGAAAGTTGGATTCGAAGCGCACGCAAAAGGCACACATTGCCAACCCGTACCTCATTTCCACGAGGGAGATGCGCCACCTGGTCCTATTGCATCTCCCGCAGTGGCAAGCCGCATCGTCTTCCCGTTTGAGGCAGCCTCTGAGAAACATGTAGATTACCGCGTAGGAGGATACGAGGCTGTCCCGTTGGAGAATCTGGGGATCGACCGGAGCCTGGTCCTTTGACGAATGCTTCATTTGTGCATAAACATGGCACCGGAGAGAGACATCTCCACGGGCCTGGCTGGTTAACTGGTTGGCTGGCTGGCAAGCTGCAGTTCATCCATCCCTCTGCGGGCCGGGGATCGAATCCTCTAAGTAATACCTGTCAAATTATTATTAGGTCGCCGTCCCTCGTGCTATCGCATCGGCTCCCCATGTCTAGTTTCATCTTTAAGCAACGATGGCCAAAGATTGGCCCCCCGGATCTGCGTACCTAAGACTATCTAACTGGAGGAGCGATGGAGGGCGTTATAGGATGCGTCTGGTGGGGTCGATCGAAGAGGATTAGTTGCCGGCCACCCGAAGCTGAAGCTCGGATTGAAAGGAGGGTATGGAGGGACTCCGCTGGTTGCGTAGGATCAGTCTTCCCGATGTATTGGGAGTACCCGCAACATAACGGCACAGCAGACGAGTCACGAACTGATAATCGGCGACGAAAGAGTCGGAGACCAAAAGACGTGATTTTGGACGTTCGAAAGGCGGGCCGCAGTACTTTTGCTTCCACGCAAGTTTGTAGGCCCAAGCCGACGCTGCTGCTGTGCTCTACTCGCACCACATCCTACAGCAAGCGTGTGTATTTGATTCATTGTCTGCTGCAACGCTGCGTGCATTTTTTAAATCTGTCTAACGTTGCACTGCAGGCGTGTGTATGCGGAAGAGGGGCAGGGTGAGGTAAGGGAAACACGATCAGCCTATGTTTTTAGACGTAGGAACAAGAACCGATCTGCTTGTAAGACGAGCCGGACAATCTAATTCGCAGATGCATACCTCTTGCACGCCTCGTACGTACATTCGGTAAGTAAGTAACTGTATGCCTAGATATGTACTACCTATGTAAGCTCTATCGAATATCTCGTGTAGTTAGCTAGTGTACAATACTTGTTCGCATGGCCAAGGAATCGATGGGGGAGGTGGAGGCCAGGGGATCCGAAAGGATTCCTTCTCAACTGCAAGGTATTAATTAACCTTATAACGCGCCACGTGGGTGCCGGGCTAATCAGCGTGTCGCCTTGATGGGGTGCTGATGGCGCCGTCTAAGACGTCGTCTAGGATATCCCTGGCTTTTTTTCCTTTTTTTTTTCTTTGTATTGATTGATTAATCGACCCATGGGGGTTTGTTTCTTCTTCTTTCCAAATATCATCCTATCTATCCTACGTGCGGAACAGGATTCGTATCGTATCATCTACCGTATCACGAACGAGGATAGAGAAGCAAACGCCGCAGACGTGCGATCCGAGCGGTAGCTTTAACCACACAGCAAAACTCTCATAACCACACAACCCATCCACTTTCCACGTGAGTTGGTGGTCCGACTACCACACACCTAATTTGTATGGGGTCTAGTCCATCCCCCAACTAAAAACGGAAAAAACAGAAAACTACCCGGTTGCATTTTTATTTAGGGCCAATTTCAGGGCATACAGCACCTTCCCCAGCCTGAATTTCAAGCACCCGTGGTGCTAAATTGGTGGCCTAATCAATCTAATCAATCTAACCAATCTAACCAATTTAGCCAATCAAATGCGCACGATTGGAATTCGTATTATTATAGCAATTGAATAAATGTATGGCTGAGAGGAGTGGCTGAGAGGAATGGCTGAGAGGAATGGCTGAGAGGAATGGCTGAGAGGAATGACTAAGAAGCTATTTGAATTTTTGTAAAATAATTGAATTTATTGATGCGACCGGGCAAAATTCTGATTTAGTTGGGGGATAGACTAAACCCTTTACAAATCAGGTGTGTTGTAGTCGGGCCACCAACTCACGTGGAAAGTGGATGGGTTGTGTGGTTATGAAAGTTTTGCTGTGTGGTTAAAAATACCGCGATCCGAGGCAAGCAGGCTACCACGCCGTCTTATCTCATCGAAGCTTGCCTCTGCAGCGCAGCCTTTACATAATGAATTATTCGCGGAATGCGGGGAGGCGGTGTCCTCATATATACGACTTGCTAGCTATCTAGTCCAACTCTCGCCTGGCAATAACATACCTGCCTCCCGGACACCTGACTCGTGCGTCGATCACAACCCCGGATTCCTCAGCCTTATAGCACTAACCTAACAAGTAGATGAAAGCTACATGGCAAGACAAAATTACCATCCAGATGTAAAACACGAATATGTCTAGCCCAGCCGGCCCCAGAAGCACAGCTCGCTTGCCTACCTCTTTACCTAACGCACCTATATTAGGTAGGTAATTAGTTGAGGCAGCCGTCGATGCCAATCACATCCACCTAAGGAAGCGGGTCCCCGTTCACGAGGTTTGGGGATTGATCGACTGAGATTTCAGCCATGCGCCTCGACCACCACGTCGATGCTTACCTAGGTACGTATCTACCCCTCGGATCTAGGCAGGTGTATAGCAGGCGTATGTAAGGAAACCATCGTGCTGGAACTAGAATTCTTCTCTCTCGATTTCTGATTCCTCGCCCGCGGGGCGTTTTACGCAATCCTTCAGGGCGGCGGATTACTCGATCGAGGCGCACGGAGGATTCGCGACGCTATCTATCTGCCGGGTCAGCCTCTCTGCTCCCTGGGCGCTGGAGTTAAAGATAAATAGGCTCATTTGGATGTTTTGTGGCTCGGATGCGCTGGCGTGTTTTTCATTCCTTGTTTCACGATAGATGCCTGCGTATCTTCGTATTGGCATTTGAATTAATTTGTTTGAACAAGTACACCTCGACGTGCTCTCTGATGTTCAGGCTTACGTGGGGGGTTAGTGTAGTCTTGCTAGGCGCATCTGAGGGTTTATAGTTGTCTTGCATATAGAACAGAGGACTTGTCATATTCCTAGGTAGGTATGCAAGAGCCTCATAGTTCTATAGTAAATAACGGTCTTCGCGAAACAACGAAATAGTTTCCTCGCCCCTTGGTCCGCCTCGTGACAACATCTTGAGGCTAGCGAAAGGGATCAAGGTGTTATGGAGGAGTAATTTGCCGTTTGGAGCATTTCCAGACGACAATGCACAATAGGTGTTATAAGACTCATCCTAAAGTTATTAATCCTAAAAGCATAGAGCCGCAAGTAGAACATGCCGATAGATCCGCCTTAAAGCCTTTTGTATAGCCGTAAGGCATCCCGTCCCGCAAGTAGTAAATACTATTACAACGAATAATAAATCAATCCAACGTAATGGTAGAATATCCAAGTACGATACTAATAATTGGGCGCCGATTCAGTTCGCCTACTTGTGTGCCTAAGAGGTGCCTAAGAAGTACCTAACAACCAGCTTCAAAACACCTTGATGATCTTAACTCGCGGGCGGTAACATAGGTAATTCATTTTTGTTCTGGAAGATTTTGGAGAGATAGGTATCATGGAAGATACAACCATTCTGCTTAGGGATAAGACTAGGACAACGATCATCAATAAAGATATTGCGATCCAATCTCCTTAAGACCTCATTAGGCCTCATATCATTCTCTTATACGACTCTGGTTACTAGTAAAGATATTTCGAACAAGCCTTTGCTCTACTCATCTTCATATCTCTATCCTTTCTCCCCGCAAGTACCTGCCTACAGCTTTTTATAATATAAGACAGCCTACTTATTTCGGACTGGCCTTTGGGCCATCTGGAGTTGTTGTTAGATACGAAAGGCCTTTTTGCTGCTTTCATCGAGTGGAACCTAGTCGACTACTGTCTCAGTAAAAGAATCAAGTAGAAGATAGATTCTAGGTATAGGTAATCTCGAAAGGGTAATACATTAAGAAGCTTAGAGAATGAAGCATTTTTATAACCATAACCGGTCTAATACTGGGGATTCTGAGAAATCAACTGGTTATGCATCTCATGTTCTCATCGTGATGTCTACAGTCAATTTCGTCAAATACTTCTTCCATAAGGCAAATGCACCCCGTAATCCGGTTCTAACTCAACATTTGGTCCGTTTGGCTTACGACACAGCAAGGGGTCAAGAACTCTACCCTAACCAAGTCCTCATCAGGTAAGTAGGAGAGGCTAACCCTTGGACAATCGACTAAAGTTTTCGTGTAATAGGTCGTTGCTTCACGATAGCAAAAAGCAACGACAGCAGAAACAACGGAAGCAACAGAAAGAAAAGAAACAAGACAATAAATACTGGGGTAAAGACCCAAAAGGCTATCATATTACAATATGTTTTGTAAATGCAACCCAACTTATCCATAAAACACATATATCATGTCACGGGTACACCTATGGTAAGGATAACTACGAGCTTAAGGAGGCGGAACACTTTGGCGAAGAGTCCGGTTCGACTACGAAGGAGAACGGACGTTTAGTATGGCCGACAGAAAATGACATCGAGGCCGTTTGCGAAATTGCTTATTCCCATCTTAGCTACTAGTCTCTTGCCTTGTATCATAGGGTGTTTCGATAGGTTGTGAGCTTGTCGTAGGGCTTACGAGAAATCCGGGCAAACATATTGCAGAAGCCGGGCCGTTAGGTTTTACCTATCCCAAGGTGATCTAAACCCACTTGTGTTGTAAACATACAAACGCCTATTCTGGTACATGCGAGTAACATATTTCTGAGACAGCCTCCAGCTCGCTTTCATCCGGCCATGCCAAGCACCCGTTACTTCTTGTAATCGATTTAGACTCTCTGACAAAGTGCACCGCCTCCTTAAACTCGAAATTGCTTTTACTCAGAATATATCCGTAGCTTGTTACGTGTCCTCCACGGACAACTTGGCTTGAATCTTGAAAGCGTATGACGACGTGGTCTCCTTTCGGGTCTTTCACGTAATAGCCTTTCAGTTCTGTCGCGTCGCGTATCCGTGACCTATCAGGCTATGGTTATAATCGCATTGTAATAATATCAGGAATTAAATGGAGGGTTTGGCCTCTTACCTACATTATGAATACGGCTTTTGGATACAGATGCTGGTCCCTGGCAGTCCAGTATGACAAGTTGATTAATTGCTGTATCGTCTTTGCGTCGCTAGGGACATTATTTCTGTGGAAGAAGTACTTCACGATGTTGATGGTAGACATGAAGAATAAAATAAGTAGTTTAAAGGCAACAGGTTGAATCCCTACGATGTCTGGTACGGTGCTCGAGTAGGCAATTATTCCCAAGAAACCGTAGCTGGGTAGAACAAGGGATCCTATGAATAATTCTAGGCATCAATTCTTTTAGATTCGGATCAAAACAACGAAGTGGTGTAAAAAGGTAGACAACGAAAGACGAGTAATGAGTGTATTGTAACTTATTTAGGTATGTATTATATTGTGTGAAGAAATTCTAGAAGGGGGAAGCTTCCTAGGTACCAGCCACCAGTTATTCTATATCATAGTACACTTATTTAAGGGGACTGCGATCACTGTTAACGGTGGAGTGAGGTAGCCTCTCAGTCTCGGTTTGCTAGCACACAGTACAGGCCACGATGTTTGTGACTATAAACAAATCGAGACTAAAATTTAGTACATTCAAAACACTCCTCAACCACGGAGGCCCGATAGGCAATGTAAGTGCCGTACCTGTAGCTGTAGTTAGGCTGTTTGCACTTCGGAACAGGCACAGTATCAAGCGCTAACCAGCTACAGTGTCAGTTCCACTTTTAACAACCAATAATAACTCGTATAATACATGACGCATTCCGTTTCGGGACGGCATCGAAAAGACAGGCCAATCAAGTACGAGTAATGTATTCTGCTTAACAAGTACTCCAAGACGTACTGTGTAAAGGGAATTATGATCCTTCTGGGTTTTTTTATAGTATCAAGTCAACGACTACATTAAGCATCAGCGTAGGTAAATCAATCATACCTCCCTGAACACATTACTATCTAGGTAGGTATTCAAAGTTTATCAGGTAGCTTGACAATCTGCCAAATACCGAGGCTACTTCTTACCTCGAGCCCAGGGGGAATTCTTCCATTCAGTCTTTTTTTTTTTTTTCCTCGCTAAGGAATTATCTTGAAGCTCGACTAAACATGAACAGAATCATATCTTTCTTGCTTCCACCAAGGCATTTCGGCCGATTTAGACCGCTTTCTCGTTCTAACCGCATCTTCCATCGTCGCCTCCATCTTCTTAAGCACCACAAAATTGAAGGCGTGGAACCTTTTGCGAACTATGTACCCGGCGGTTACCATCCAGTCCATATTGGCGACCAACTTCATAGTCGGTATAGCATAGTTAACAAAATCGGCCATGGGTCTTGCTCGACTGTTTGGCTCGCGCGCGATAAGTGCACAAACAAGCTTGTCGCCGTTAAGGTCGTCGTTAGCGATATCCGTAACGAAGAGGCCAATATAAAATCAGCATTGAGCGTTGCAACCGGAAGCAGCTTTTTCCCTCCAGCCCTTGATCATTTTACGGTACGAGGCCCCAATGGCGTCCATCAATGTTACGTTATGGAACCGGCGATATGTAACTTGGAGGTTTTGAGGGAAGGACCTCGCTACTTGGAACCAAATACCGTTCGTAGCTTAGTGGCACAGTTGATATTATCCATGGCAACTATGCATAGACATGGATTTATTCATGGCGGTACGTTTAATTCTTGGCCAAATTTACTCATTAATGGAACTTTTACTAATATTCGGATACCTTCAGAGTTCGTTTTGAAGAACATTCTTTTAAGATTCCCGTCCGGTAGTCCAGATCTAACAGATCGAGAACTACGTGAAAAATGGCCAGAAAAACCCAAGCCTGTCGATTCCCTCGACGGTTCAAGGCTTCCACCAAACTTCCCTTCTTACGGTTATATTCCAATTATTCTTAGAGATGTGCACCAGAAGCTATCTCCGCAAGCAGACATCTGGGTAGCAGGCCTAACGGAAACCTTTGTCCCCTCAGCGAAGACCAGAAAGGATTTCGTTGGGAGCCTCACGCATTGTGCTCCAGAATTCCTCTTCGCGCCGCAGGAGAGCGAACTCTCATTCTCATCTGATATCTGGGCCCTGGCCTGTTCCATCTGGCACCTCCTTGGCGAAAGCCCTCTTTCTCCTACCTTCCTATGCTTTGATGAAGAAGATACAATGGGTGCACAAGTTGATCTTCTGGGCCTTCACGGGCTACCGAGCTCCTGGCGGGAGAGATGGGAAACGCACTCGGAGTTTGTTATGAATGCCGATATACTCTCCCACAATCAAAGTCGTGCGTGGAATGAGCATTTTGAGTCTAGTATTCAACAGCTACGGAAGGAAAATAGATATTGGGAAATACTTCCGGAAGAAAAGGAAGCTATTATCGATATGCTTCAACCTATGCTTGCTTGGAAACCCGAAGACCGATGCACAGCTGCGCAAGTCGCCGAGTCGAAGTGGATGACGCAATGGGGTCTGCCTCGATATAAGAAGGCGATGGAACAAGGCATAGCGTAGCAGAGTCTGAAAGAGCTACATTAGCGAAACAAGGGTTAAGACATGCCCGGGAGGTAGACAGGTAAGCAGGTAGTAAAGAAAAAGGGCACGGATTACTCACAACCGAGTAGAATATAACCCATGAATCCCGATCCTGTTCATCGGTAAATGATACCAAAAGAAGTTGGACTGGCTTAAAGATGCGAGACATCCTGGATTAGGGTAGATATGGAGGATCCTAACCAAAGCCGATGTTAGACTCTCGCGCCAACTCGACTACGGCAGAGATAAACTACGCTTTACTAGCTGGAGAGTTCTCTTTTCCTTCTATCTCTTTAGTTATTACTAGTAAGCACCTAAAATACGATCTTATGTCTCTAAATTAAGTCTGACAACATCACCTTATATCCACCGGGTACCTCGGTATTCGTTGACAACGTTAAGCGTGGGCACTTGTTCAAGCACGAAGGGAGAGGTAGACATGTAGCGGAGTGTTGCAGATTGAACTATATCAAACTATTTTATTTATTTATTTAATCTGTTGAAAACGTCGCCTTCGTTTCCTTAGGAATGACCGTAAGCTTGGTAGACAGACGGCAACCAAGCTGGCCACTATTTCTACCAAGGCCCATACATCAATGGTATGAGTGATATCTGCTTTCGGCGCATTACGAACTAGCATCAGCGTTATCCATCGCGCCAGTGCGGCCACGATACTTAACGCCGCCATGCATAGCACAAATACTATCCCACTTATTTCTGCTTTTCCTATCCGTGTCTTGGTTATTTCCCGGCGCTCCTGGCCCATGGTGCATAACGCGAAGAGCGGGATGGTGAGAATAATAAGGTCAGTGGAGATATTTGACGCCGTAGATATAGATACGGGTCTAATATCGTGGACTGCGGAACATAAATGTCCGTCGATATTCCAGTTCCCGCTGACGGGCGAACACCACGCTGATAGAAGCGCCATGTGCAACACAAACGTGCAACCTGCAAAGACGCTCGCGCAGATGAGCATGATACGAGCAGCTCGATTCTCGGTAAGATGGAGCAGATCGGCGAAGAATGCGAGAAGAGAGAACTTGGCGGCCCAGAGCGAGATGTAGATGAAGAACAGAGAGATCCACGAAACGTAGAGGAGGTGGGCAGACAGCTCTCTCGGCACGCCGTAGTAGAGCTCGTCGGGCGGAATATGGATATAACGCTGCCGGAGATTATTCTTCCAAGTGTTGATGCTAATCAGGACCATACCGGACAGCCACGATAATAACACCAGACCATCCGAAAGATCGAGCGTCAAAGTTCGCGGTTTTGATTCCCTAGGTCGTAACCAGAAACGAAGAATTATCGGAACCAGGGCAACCGTCATGCCCACCCAGTCGATCGCTATGAATGCAGCTAGACGCAGTCAGCTCACGTACCCGCAACTGAAGAGCCAGAGAGACGCACGTAACGGGATGTCTATGTCGTTGTAAGTCATGATGCCAGCAGCCTGTCCGTGCAGACGCGAAGCAAAGCAAAGCGAGTGAATAAGATGGAGAAGCTGGAGTCTCGACGGGCTAGCAGAGATCTATGTAGCCATAACGCTACAGAACCGCAATGTATCGAGCATCTCGGAAGGCGAGAGTCAGCGTCGAGGTGAGGAGCCTCTGCGTGATATAAGTATGTAAGCAAATAGTCGCATTGCATACATCGAATCCCAGGTCCCGGGAGATAATCGTGTGTCCAGACGAGCATTCTTGGCTCTCTGCCGGGGAATGAAGCGGCGAAGCATACATATGCACCTATTCGAAAGTCGCACCTTGCCAGACACCTTGCCAGGCACCTTGCCAGGCACCTCGCAATAGAGTATAGTTCCCGTTCGATTGGTTTATTAATAGCTTCTTCCTCAACTCGACCTTCGTTAGCATCCGCGGATGCCGCCCCGTCCGCAACGATGATTGGAGAGCAGCTTCGCCCAACCACGAAATGCGACAAGTCTACCCCATGCGCTCGGAACCCGCCTTAGGAAGCTTTTCTTCGACAGAAACGAACCGGGTCGACACTGTGGAAGTTCTTTCGACAGGTGATTGGCTGGTGAGCTTGCGGCGACGCCGTTCGATTGGATGCTGTAACGGTATCCTTTGGGTCGGATACGTCGTTGCGGCATGCGGCTAACCGCAAATAGCATCGCATTTGCATGTCTTACCCAGGTCGGGATAGAGACGGGGGGGGGGTGGTAGATCTTTGGCTGACCGCTTTTGGGCCTCCAATTGGTCGCGAGAATCGTACGTAATCATTTATTAAGAAGCTATTAGCATGGTTGTCGAATCCTCTTTCAGGTAGGGCTGGAAATCTCACATCGGCCGGGTGGATTGTCGAAGACGATATAGTTATACTAGGTAGATAGTAGAATCTTTTTACAGTAAAACCCTGCTATAACGAATTTACTTTATAACGAATCCTTGCATTAGCGAATTAATTTTGCGATTTTTGGGTTTTTATATATAAAATAACAAATTTTTTTGTATAATAAAATTTATTAATCTTAATAATTAGTCATTATTTAATTTATTATATGTAATAGGGGGTATTTTAAAATTTTTAGGTGGTTAGATTGAATTTTAAGGAATTCCAAGGAATTTCAAGTAGTTGAATTGAATAAATTAATTTGATTAGGTTAATATAAAGTTTATAATATAAAAAATTGTACGAATTTTGGTATTTTATTAATTAAAATATAAAATAACCCTAATTGAGTAGATTTTTAAATTTGTATGATAAATTAATATTTATTTATAAATATGGCATTTTTAATCTGATATTTTTGTTAAATAATTTAAAAGATAAAGAATTTGTTATTTTTTAATATGATACCTACAAATTTTTAATATTGGCTTGTAATTATTGAAAAATAATGAAAAGTAATTTATAATATATAAATTCAATATCCTGAGTGGCGGTAACAAAAGTATTAAAAGTGGGTTGAATATAAATATAAGCATTATTTTTTAATTTTAATAATATGTACAATTCTTTTAAATAAATATATTTATTTAAATTGTATTAATTTAAAAAATTCGAAAGGCATCAAATACCTTATAAAAACCAATTTTCCAAACCTTGAAAGCGTTCTTTTTGAATGGCAATAGTATTTGCAAATATAATGTATTACAATTATTAATAAGATGTTTAAAGTGGCGGCACATTAATTATTTAAAAAATTTAGTAATAACATTCTTTATGTAGGCTGTTTAACCCTAGCATAGTTAAATAGCTAATTATTTACATTTAAAAATTAATATAACATATATTTATATATTTAATATGGGGAGAATAGATTAATAAATTAATTAGTAGCTGAGCCTTACATGGTTAAAATATGATTAATTACTGATTTATATATTTTAGAGAATATATATAACATCAATAAAACAGTTCTTTTTTAGAAAATGATCCTTAATCGTACATTAGTTATAGTACTATAAGCAGGCACGAAGAAAGATAAAGCAAAAATTACAATATTATATTCTTATAATATTACAAGGATCCATAAATTACAGCCTTAGGTGATTGGCAAATTTGAAAACCCTTATTATTTTAATATAAATCGTTGATTTTTTACAGGGTTATCAATTTAATATAAATCTAACCAAAAAGTTTAGGTTACTGAGATTATATTTAAGGTTTATTTATATTAATTTAATAATTAAATGATTAATTAAAAAATCTTATTATTAATCAACAACTTTAATACTTATAAAATGATTATAAAAGAAATTGCTTAATTAGTTGGATTAAGGTATATAAGAATTAAATTTTTCTTATCAAATGCTATATTAATATTTCAACCTTTAAACCAAAATATTATACAGAATTGAAAACTCCTATATTATTAATTATAATTTAAATTTATGGTTAATACAACCTTAAATTCAAATAAAGATTATATAAAAAAGGTTTTTCTATTAAAGGTATGCTATTGGACCATATAATTTTAGGTTAATATAACCTTATAAATAATTAAAAATTGCTTTAAGAAATTAACTATTTTAAGCCTCATATAAGACCTAGTAAAGATATTTTTAGTTTGGGATGATGCGGATTACAAAAGAATATAAATTGAAAAATCTATAACTACTTAAATTCAAGAATTTGAAAAGGTAGGGGCTATACATGCAACTATAAATATATTTAATTTTATTAAGCTTTATAATAAAATAACTAAATTTATTTTATCTTTAAATAACTTATTAATTAAATTGGCACAAACTTATACGATCTAAGATAAAAACAATAATGAAATTAATAATACCATTTAAAACGTTAAAATTAAAAGAATTTCATCAAATAAGGCCCTATCAACGTACCAAACAATATTTAAATAATACAAATAACATTACCAAATTAATTCAAACCTTATAAAAGCCTTAAATAAAAAAACAAAAGCAATTTAATTTTGTAAAATTAAGGAATAAGCTTTTGAAACCAAATAAATAATAAGAAGTATATACTATATATAAAAAAATAAGTAAATTTTACTAATAAATATAAGTACCTATATAAATATTTAATCCTAAAAGGGGTAAACCTAATTTATAACGAATCCCCATTATAGCAAATCCAATTCTATACTTGAGTTAATTCGTTATGGCAGGGTTTTTGATGGTTGTATGTTATCAGGCATTGTAGACCCTTGTAGTAAGTAAAGGAGGTATTACATAATTAGTATATTATATATATAAGGATTTTAAACCCATTAAATTCAGAGTAAATAGTTTTTTTCTTTAGGATTTATAAATATATAAATCTTATTATATTATTTTACTTATTATTTGTTTTTATTATTATTTTTTTTATATGTACGTTTAGTTTAATATTGATTAGTGTTGTTTGAATATAGTAATATAGATTAGTAAGGAAGAATTATTGTTATAATAATTTGGAAGATTTTATTGTAATAATATAAGTGATAATAGTACCTTATCTTTTACCAAACCATTTTTTTGTGATGGATTATTATTATTTTATATTGTTATAGAAATCTTTTTTTGAATTTTTATTATTTTATTATAATTAGAATTTATTATTTTTTTATTTTATAATATTATAAGAAAAGTAATTAAAGAGTTCAATTTAAGATTAATTTTTTAATAATAAAGTCTTTTTTAATTAAGAAAATATAAATAAATTGAAAAAATTATTTAAATATATTTTTAAATAATTTATATTAATATAATAATTTAATTATAAATTAATAAAATTTAAAATAATAAATTTTAAAAATATTATAA
>MU623552.1:0-43720 GCA_025201765.1 Daldinia sp. FL1419 | reverse complement strand
TCCTTTATTAATTAAATAAATATTAATAATTTAACATTTATTATTAAAAAAATAAATATTATTTAATTAATATATAATATATTAAGATAGGATAAAAATAATTATTAATATAATTAATATTATAAAGGAAAATAAATTATTCTTTATATAAAGTAATTAACATATATTATAATTAAATAATAAATATATTAAAAAGGATAATATTAAAATTAAGGATATAATTTAAATATAAGATCTAATTTATGGATATTATTGGGTTAAGGATTTTTTATTATTATTATATTAATGTTCTTAAATTTGTAAAATAAGTGAAATTAAAGTAAACTATTCCTTTATTAATTTTATAAATTAAAACTCTCTATATTATTACTATTAATTATTTTAATTTAATTTTTTAAAATTTTTTATGATTCTATGGGAATAATTTATTTTTAGTTAAAAGAAATTTAAAAATTATAAAGAAATTAATATTATTCTTTTTTATATATATACCTTTTTTTATTAATATTATCCTTAATATTAATTAAATTTACTTTAATAATTTTATAAAATTTATATCTAAAATTTTTTTAAAATATTTCTTAAATTTATCTAATATTTTATTAATTATTTAAATGTAAATTTAATTTTAATTAATTTCTTTTTAATTAATTAAAATATATAATATTCAAATTACTTTTTATTATATTATAATATTTTTGAAATTTATTATTTTAAATCTTATTATATTATAATTAAATTATTATATTAATATAGGTTATTTAAGAATATACTTAAATAATCTTCTTAATTCATTTATATTTTCTTAATTAGAAAATATTTTATCATTAAAAAATTAGTTTTAAGCTAAATTTTTCAATTATTTTCCTTATAATATTATAAAATAAGAAAATAATAAATTCTAATTATAATAAAATAATAAGAATTTGGGGGAAGATTTCTATAACAATATAAAATAATGATGATCTATTATAAGAAAAGGGTTTGGTAAAAGATGGGATATTATTATTATTTGTATTATTACGATAAAATCTTCCAAATTGTTGTAGTAGTGACTCTTCCTTACTAATCTATATTACTATATTTAAATAATATTAATTAATATTAGGTTAAATATACATATAAAAGAAATAATAATGAAAATAAGTAATAAATAAAACAATGTAATAAAATTTGTATATTTATAAATCTTAAAGAAAAAAATTATCTACTTTAAGCTTAACAGGTTTAAAACCCTTATATACCATAGCGGCAAGGGGGGTGTTATTAGAACGATTATATTTTCTATAACCATTTTATATAAAAAAGACAAAGGATAATAAAGAACGGTTTTATTAGCTTATAATGGTTTTGATTAATAAAATGGTTTTGATTAGTAGGATGGTTTTAAAAATTTAAAAATTTAAAAATTTACTTGCTTGGTTGGTATTTAAACCTAGGCTTTTTTATACATATATTATATAATTAAGATTTTAGGTTAGGAATTTTTAAGGTTTTATGTTTTTATAATTGAGTTATTATAATATTATTATAAATTTATAATTTACAAAATTATTAATTTCCAATTATTTTTTTATTTTTATATATTAAAATAAAATATTAAAGATTTTAAATAAATTAATTAAATTAAAGATATTAAAAACCTTAAACAAATTGATTAAATTAAAGATTTTAAAAAGTTTGAAGATATTGATACTAAATAGGAGCTTTGATAGTAGGCCAAAGGCTGTATAAGCTCGAAAATTTAAAGTGATTATATCCTGAAGAAGGTATCAAGATAATCAGGTAGAAAAGCTGTTATATGTACTTATTTGGCAATAATAATACATATAATAAAAATATAAGCTAAAAGAATATATATTATTTATATAAAATTATATGGAAATAATCTTTGAAGAATTATTTATGATTTAAACTGATTAGGTAAGAAAACAATTATTAAAGGTTTATTTATAATTAAAAGAGTGTATGTAAACCTTATAGGGGTATTTATTAAATTTTTGGAATAATTCTTATTACATATCCTTATTACATATTATAACCATATATTTATATTATATTGATTTAATAAATATGCCTTACATTTTAGTTATTTTATAATAAATTAAAGGTTTAAATAAAATAATTATATCCTAAAAAAGGTATTAAAATGATTAAATAGGATAATTAATAGAAGTAATTGTTTATTAATGGTAATGCATTTTTATAAAGTTATATTCAACAAAAAAACAAAAAACGTATATATTTATATGAAATTTTATGAAAGTGATCCTTTAAAGAATTATAATGAATTTAAACTAATCAAATAAGAAAATAATTCTTAAAGACCTATTTATATTCTAAAAAACCTATAAAGATCTTAGAAGGGTTAGTTTTATAAATACTAATAAGGTGATTTTGGTTATATAATTATATTGTGTTAGTTCAATATTAAAAACCTTAAACAAATTAATCAAATTAAAAATCTTAAATAGCTTGAACAAATTAAACAATTGATTAAATTAATTAAATTGAAAAATTTGAAAAACTTAAAAACCTTAAATAAATTAAATAATTAATTAAATTGAAAAGATTAAAAAGTTTAAAGACCTTGAATAAATTAAATAATTAAACAAATTAAAGATATTAAACAAAAGCTTTAATAGTTTTTACAGGATATGCCCTGCACTTTAATTAACTTATAACAACCAAAGGTTAAATAAGTATAAAAAATATAAGGTGATTATATCTTAAGGAGAATAAAATGATTGGGTAAAGAAATAAATATATGTAACTACTTACCAATAGTAGCGTACTTTAGGAAGATATTTTTAAAGGAAAGGATTAAAAGATTATATTATTGTATGAAGATTTTATAAAGAAACTAAATTATAAAATTTAAAGAACTTAAATTGATTAGATAAGAAAGACTATTTTTGAAGGCTTATTTATATCCAAAAGAACTGTGGAGACCTAGATGGTCTGGTTTTAAGGAGGTTAATAGGGTCATATAAACACATTATACCAATTTAATAGATTATTATATAAAGCTCTATAAAAAATTAATAATTCTACGCTTGAGAATTTAATTTAATTAAATAAGAATTAGTTCTTAAGGGCCTATTTATATCCAGGAAAAGCTTAAAGAGCTTGAAGAGCTTGAAGAATTTGAAAATTGTTGAATAATTTTTGTTATATAAGGGTAATTTTTATTAAATCAAAATAATTTTTATTAAAATAAATCAAAATTATTATATTATATATTATTATTTTATCACGTAAAATGATTTTAAGAAAATATAATAGAAATTTAAGTGGAATATTGATATTAAGAGTATTTCTCTCCACTTTTATTCAATTTGAACCAATCAGAAGCCTAGGATACCCAAAACCATTCTGTCAAACATAATGGTTTTGAAAATATAACGGTTTCAACAATACCCCCCTTGCCGCTATGGTACACAATATACTAATTATGTAATACCTCCTTTGCTTGTTGCAGGGGTCCACAATGCCTGGTAGCATACAACCATCAGTGGATAAATTAGATATAATTGATAAATTAATAAAATCAAATATGTTATTAAATAAAAAGTAAGAAACCTTTATTATAAAAATTAATTACCTTTATATAAAAATATATTTTTATTTATTATTCTTTCTGGATAATATTCTATTAATAATTTTATTTATTATTTATATTAAAATATTAATAACCTTTTATATTATTTTTAATAAAAATAAATATTATATATTATAAAAAATAATTTTTTATATTAATTTTTTAATAAATATAATAAATATTTATAAAAAATATATAATTAATAAAATAAAAATAAAAAGATTTATTTATTAATTTCCTTAATATAATAAAGAAAATTTAAATAATTCTATTTAAATATTCTTAATAAAAATTAATAAATATAAGAAAATATATAAAAGAAATCTATTAAAATTTCTAAAATAATATTGAACCGGTGTAGAGCAATTAGGTCATAGATACTACCCTGTAAAGACCCTATCTCCTCCTTAAAGCTAGACCCTCCAAAGTTCTACAGCTCTTTTAAATATAAATAAGCCCTTAAAAATTATCTTTTTTATTTAATTAAAAGAGATTTATTAGGTTTTATAATTCAATTTTCCATTAAATTTTCATATAAAAATATATAATTTTAGTTTCTTTTTTAAAAATATTTTTTTATAATGTGCTATTATTAGTAAATAATTATTTTTATTAATCTCTTTATCCGATTAGTTTATTCCCTTCTTCAAGATATAGTTACCTTATATCCTTTAATTTATATAGCCTTTGGTTTAATATGGGTTAATTAAAGTATAAGGTATATCCTACAAGAGCTATTAAAGCTCTTATTTAGTAACAATTATTTTCAAATTTCGAAATTATAATTACTTAATCTTAAGAGGATTATTATCATTAGAACCGCTATCCATAAGAATTGCATCTATTTAGGACCATTTTTATTTAATTAGAATTAATATTAGGTTTATTAAGGCTAAAATCATTTAACTAATTAAAAACCGAAATATTAATCCTAATTAAGGCCATTTTTTAAAGATTGATAATATGGTTAAAACCACTATTATTAACTTAATTAAAGTAATTATTATTTAATTAGAATAATTATAACTTTAGGTTAAAGAAATGAGAACCTAAGAGAACAAGGAGTGAGGGAAATCCATTTAACCCTGAAACCTTATGCCAAGCCAATGTAAAAACCCTTATACAACTAGTATTAAAAATCTTATTATCACCCCCCCACATGCACCCGCAGCATATATAACACCTAAGAATGATTTAATCAAACAACATGTATAATAAATAAAATAATATTGGATAACATTATTTCAACATTTTAAAATCAAAAAAGTATATTTTTATAATAAATTAAAAAGATATAAAAACTTTAAAAAAGATTTAAAGAAGAAGTTTAAAAAATTAGTATATTTTATAGTTTTTTTTAGATTAATTGCAATATTTGGGTTAAATAGGATAGGATTAATTTAATTAAGAATAATTATTAAAGATATGGATATGGAATTGTTTACAATACCTAAACCAAATAAAACAAAATCAATCAAATGATTTAATATTAACGTTAAAAAGATTTTGGTTATTGTTACAACGTTAATTTACTGTTGTTATTATTATGAAATGGAAAGTTAGAAAAGAGATTTTTTACGTTATATATTTTTGGAATAGGTTCTTATTACTTTAATTAATTTATTTATATGGAAAGGATGGAGCTTATTTGGAAATATTGTTATCATATTATTAACAACCTTATTAAGAATCATCATATTAGGAGTTGAGATTGTTTTGGTTTATATAAAAAGCGAATTAAATACAATTAAAGTTTATCAGTTTATATAATATTATAAGCCCCAATATATCCCTTATATTAATTAGGATAAAGCATTTTTATTATTTTTTCTTATGTTTTCAGGATAGTAGCTAGTTGGTCAGACACTCGATATATTATTTAATTAGTTTAGGTTTAACATGTTACTTCTTCTTAAAACATTTTTACCCCTTTTATCTATATCCTTACTACCTTTACAAACTTTTTATATATATATAAATGATATATAATAGGATCTAATTATTAAGATTAATTATAATAGAGATATTAAGTATGATTATAAAGAGATTATAAAGAAGAATATTATGTTTAAATAATCTAAGAATTTTGAGTTAAAGAGTCTTGAGCTTAATTGTCTACCCTTACTAACATACCTTATCCTAACAATTGTACTTAAACTATCTAATATAAGAACATTATTTATACCTACTTAATTAATTAATATTAAATTAGTTGGTATATAATATTATTATTTGCTTATAATTAAAATTAAATAATTTAAAAAAAATAAAAAAATAAAAAAATAAATATAAAATTTTTTTTTTTTATATTATTTTTGATTTTTTAATTTTTATATATATAATAATTAATCAATAATTAAACTATTTACATTCATTATATAGTAATATCTTATATTATTATTTTATTTTTCCTTTTCATTTAATCTTGGATTAACTATACTTATTAATAATTAAAGAATTTTTTTTCAATTTTAAGCTTTAATTTGATAATTGATTAAATAATATCAAATATTCTTTAATCTGAAAGAATAAGCCCCGGGAAGAGAGAGAGAGAGGGGGAGAGGAAGGAAGAAACCTATAGATTTAAATTATAATATATATTAAAGTAAAAGATATTATTTATAATTAAGGTGCCTAAAAAACAATTATTAACTTATTAAACAATAATTATAAATTAAAATATATATTAATATTAATTTTGCTTTTTTTTTCCCACAACACCTTTTTCTCCTTTCACCTTTATAATGCCATTTTCTTTCCTTTAGAATTTATATCCCGCCTGATCAAACCAGCGCGCTTCATATAAACTATCATCTAATATCAATATCATTACTAATCACCATTCGTCAATTACCACTTGCACCACCATCAACAACATTAAGTTTTAATATTTAATTTATTATAATAAATTAATTAACTTCAGATACTTAAGTACAACCAATCAGCTCGTTAAGCACACAATTGAGATCAACAAGTGTTTAATAAAGTTATCAAATATTCGAAGATTGAGCATCGTCAATTCAGCAGAATTACTGTTATAACAAGCCTATCAATTCCAAAGACCAACAACAACCCAATTAATTTGCTAAATATATGATGAATACTGAATAGCGTCACCCGCTCGAAGTTGGAGCATTATCGAATTTTAATATTTAGCCATTGTTATAAATAATTGATCAGCTATTAATACTGAAATATGCCTGATCAGCCAATTTAGAGTAACAGCACTACAATTAAAAGACTTAGGGAGCTAAGATTTTTAAATTAAAATTTAAAATTAAAATTATTATTTTTTTTGGTTTGGTTTTATATAATATTATAATTAATTTCTTAAGTTATTTTTTTAATTCTTTTTATTGAAATTAATTTGTTAAAGGTTTAATATTATTAATTTTAGGAAATTTTAAATTAATATAAAATAATTAAGTTATAGATACTACTTTGTAAAGACCTTATTTTTTCTTTAAAATTAAATTTTCTAAGATTTTATAATTCTTTTAAATATAAATAAACTTTTAAAAATTATTTTTTTTATTTAATTAAAAGAAATTCATTAAATTCTATAATTTAATTTCTTTATTAAATTTTTATATAAAAATATATAATTTCAATCTCCTTTTTAAAAATATCCTTTTATAATATGTTACTATTAATAAGCAATTATTTTTATTAATCTCTCTATTTGATTAACTTATTCCTTTCTTTAAAATATAATTACCTTATATCCTCTAACTTATATAACCTCTGGCTTAATATGGATTAATTAAAGTATAAGGTATATCCTACAGGAGCTATTAGAGTTCTTATTTAATATTTAATTATTTAAAATTACCTATTACATGAGATGTTCTAAAAAATTAAATAAATCTATTTTAAAAGTTATATTAATATATATATTTAGGAAATATATTATAATTAAATAATTAATATAAAAATAAATAAATATTTAAATATATATATATTTATATTTATACAATTAATAAATATAATTTTTTTTAATAATATAAAATATATTTGATAATAAAAGGAAATTAATAAATAAGTAGTAATAAAGACATTTATACCTTAATATTCATTAAAAGGTCTCTTTAAATATTTATAATAATAATAATTAAATATAATTTTAAATTTATATAATATAATATAATAAATATATTTATAAATATAAAATTTAAAAGAAATATTTATATATATATATATACCTTGAAGGTATTAATAATTAAGAAAGATATTTTATAATCTTTGAAAGTTATTTCTTCTATAATAATAGAAATTTTTATAAATTTTTAAAAGAATTTTATTTTATTTTAATATCCTAAAAATCATATATATTTATTAAAAATAAAATCTTTTTCTTTATATATATAAATAATATGAATTAATTAGAAATAATGAATTATAATAATTCCTTAATATTAAAATAATATAAAATTAAATATAATATTAAATTTGATTAAATTAATTTATTTATATTAATAAAATTATTAATTTAATAAAGGTAATTAAAAAAAATCTTTAAAATATTTATAATAAAAAATGAATTATTATTTTATATAGGAGTAGTTTTACCTTAATCAATATAATAATATTAGTAAAAAATAGGTTCAATCTTAGATACTATAATGATTATCCAATTTGATATTATATTTACTTATTTAAAATTAATTTAATTTAATTTAAGTCCAAATCTAAAATATTATATAATAATTAATTAAATTATATAATACCTTTAATACAAAGGTCCAGGCCAAAAGTCTTGCACATGCCCTACCCCCTGTACCAGTATGAAGAAAATAAAATATACTGTGTATTCTTTTTAAAAAAATATCCAATATAAAATATAATTATTTTTAATATTAATTTTATATAATAATAAATATAATAAAATTTAGATTAAATATTTTATTAATTAAATAATTTAAAATAAAAAACTAATTAATTTTATTTATTTTTTATATTAAATTATTTCAATTTAAATTTTAAAGGTATAAAATTTAAAGCATTTGGGTTTTTGGTAAGAGATTGTACGTACTGTAATTCTTTATGGGGCATGGGCAAGACTTTTGGCCTGGACCTTCGTATATATAAGGATATATTTTAGAATTAAAAAGAAATGATATTTTTAAAATTATTAATAATATTTTATTTATTAATAATATAATTAATTAAAAAAATTTATAAATATATATAATAGAATTATTTAATAAAATTATTAATTAATAAATTAATAAATAAAATATAATTATTATTTTTATTATTAAAACTAAATTACTTACCTTAATTTAAATTATAAAAAGAATTTTATATATTATAATTACTTAAAAATCTTAAAATAAAATTTAAAAATTAATTATTATTTATTTATTATTACCCCGATTTACCTAGAATATATTACAGGTATCCGGTCCATCTTTAAATTAATTATTAAAAATATTGAAGAACTTAAGATAAAACTAAGATATATAAGTATATATAATTATTAATTTGAAAAAAAAATTTAAAGAAATTATATTAAAATTAATTATATTAATTTAAAAAAATTTAAATACAAAAAAATTTATAAAAGTATTATTAAAGGAAAAATATATTTATTTTAAAAAATAAATAAATTTAATAAATATTTTAAATTATTTAAAAGTTAAGGTATTTAAAAATATGGATAAAGTAATATAATAGAAGTAAGAAATAAATGAAAAAATTATTAAAAAGGCATAATTAAAAGAATATATTAGTTTTAGGGTATAAAGGAATTATATTTTTAATATTATATGTTTTAGATTTATTTGTTGGCTTTATTTAAAGGGATATATTGGATTAATAAGCTTAAAAATAATGTAGAAAAATTCTCTCCTTTATAACAATTCTATAAAAAGCTTCACTATTTTATCTTAGAATTCTAATAACAATAATAATAACTTAAATTTTATAATTATAATTTTTCCTTATATATTATATGATATAATAATTGAATTGAGGAGAGAAAAAGAGGAAGATCTAATTACAGGTGGGGAGCTCCAGGAATTTATAGGTAGCGCTGCAAGCGCACGTGCCACGTGCTGGACCCACCGTTGCTTAATATATTAAAACGTGTTTATATTAATTAAATTATTTTTATTAAATAATAAATTTTAATAAGAATATAAGAAATAATTAAAGTTATAATAATAAAATTACTTGGATAAATATTAGGTAGGTTTTTTCCTGACCATGGTTTTTTCTTAGAATAAATATAAAAAAATTAGATACTTATATTATAATTTAGGTAAAGCGGTGTAAGAAGAAATAAATAAATTTATATATGTATAATTATTTTAAATTTATATGTATAATTATTTATAATTTATAATTAAATTATATTTTATATTAAAAATTATTTTAAATTATTAATTTTATATAATAATAAATATAATAAAATTTAAAGTAAATATTATATTAATTAAATAATTTAAAATAAAAAACTAATTAATTTCATTTTTTTATATTAAATTATTTAAATTTAAATTTTAAGATTATAAAATTTGAAATATTTGATTTTTTTGGTAAGGAATTGTACGCACTATAATTCTTTGTGGGGCATGTGCAAGACTTTTGGCCCGGACCTTCGTACTTACAACCCAATCCCATACATTTTCAGATTAGCCCACATACAACACATATCCCATACACAAATACCTACCTAACCTAGGTAGGTACATCATCATTCATGCTTCGTCTTTTCTCAGCCTTGTCCACTCTTCTCTATCTCTAATCCTGGTGCCTTGCCCCTCTAAGCTTATAGGTTGTTGGCTTACCTTTTACTGTAATCACACATACTCCAGCAAGTTCCAATATTTTGATAGAATATTCTTTTTATTGCAATCTGACTTATTCCCTTTCCTTTCTTTTTTTTAGCTCTTCATTGTCAGCTGTTCACCCATTCATCCAATCACTTCTTATACTTGAATAATCGGCCAGATATTCCACCAGGTGGCATTGATGAACCACCAAATCATCTTGTCCACCTCTCGGCACGGCATGGTAACGTGAGCTGTGTGCTGAGACCAAGATAGAAGCAATGGAACCTAACGTACAGCGACTTCTTAACGACAAGCTGTATGATAAGAGGAAAACTGGTGCCCTTGAGTATGGCCCACACACCCTTTCTAAGTAGTTATTATATTTCATCGAATTAGCTTACTAACTTACACATAGACTAGAACGTTCTATCCGAGAGTCAGTAGCGGTCAAGGACTACAAGAGGGTGAAGGATATCCTTGAGCAATTGTGTAACGAATATGCCTATGCCGTCCATCAGCCCCATGCTCGTAACGGCGGCTTGATAGGCTTGGCCGCTGCTGCTATTGCTCTCGGCCCTGTAGGCTTTTCCCCCGTCCACATTATTGTTAATCAACTTTTCATTCCAGTCTCTCCTGATAATGTCAAATCTAACGTACTATAGGAACTACCGAGATACCTCGAGGTTATTGTGCCGCCCGTCCTGGCTTGTTTTACCGACCAGGATGCTCGCGTTCGGTATTATGCCTGCGAGTCCATGTATAATATTGCCAAGGTTGCTAAAGGAGAGATCTTGAAATATTTCAACCACATATTTGATGCTTTATGCAAGGTACTTCCCTATGCCCCTATCTGAGAACTCTTTTGGTTTAACTTAACATTCCTCATTTCTACTACAGCTAGGTGCAGACTCGGAACTTTCTGTGAAAAATGGCGCTGAACTTCTTGATCGACTCATCAAAGACATCGTCTCCGAGTCTGCGGCC
The DNA here is from genome assembly GCA_025201765.1 of Daldinia sp. FL1419. Taxonomy (NCBI): domain Eukaryota; kingdom Fungi; phylum Ascomycota; class Sordariomycetes; order Xylariales; family Hypoxylaceae; genus Daldinia; species Daldinia sp. FL1419. Next base: position 32,359 of record MU623552.1, on the reverse strand, counting down.
ACTTATGTATCTATACTTGAGGGTGAACTGCCTCCGCCTTATGAGGAGACAAAGGACTCAGGGTCAAGCATTTCTCCAACTGCCAGCCTCCCAACAGCATTCTCTCTTCCCAGATTCATCCCTCTTCTAAAAGAAAGGATATGGGTCATGAACCCATTCACAAGAACCTTTCTTGTTGGTTGGATTACCCTACTTGACTCAATTCCAGACCTCGAACTGGTTACATACCTTCCTGAGTTCTTGGGTGGTTTGCTCAAGTTCCTCAGTGGGAACAATGCCGATGTCCATGCGGCAACACAAGCCTGTCTGGATAAATTCTTGAATGAGATCAAGCGGATTGCTCGGGTAAAAAAGGGAATCGCCGAAAGCAGAAGGTCCAAGGGAGATGGGAAGAGAAAGCGAGAGGACTCCGTTGACAGCGGTAGTATGCGCCTAGCAGCGAACGACGCCGAGGAGGCGGGATCTACCACAGCCAATGATGACGACGAAGTTAGCAGCGAGGATGACTGGATTCCAGGACAAGATGTACAGATTAACTACAAGGCCATTCTTGAGATCCTTACCGCGACCCTAGATTCTCCCCTGGGTAAGCGTTGTTGGCTGGACGATACGGTAATGGGTACTAATATGAATATAGAGGAAGACAGCCTCCTGGAAAGCCTACGGTGGATAGTGTCATTTCTAGATATTTGCCCCGAAGAGGTCTTGCCTTTTACTCCTAAAATATTGGCGCACCTCCTTCCAGCGATGGCCAGTGGAGTCGAGTCGATTCGCCAGGCCGCGACAAGAGTGAACACATCATTGATGCAATATGTCGTATCTCTGACGGACGAAACCGAAGTGGCCCCGGGGCAGTCTACATCACGGCTATCCACACTGGCTACGGACCGCCCCGAGGGGGCATCCAGTACCCACGCTTCCCTATCAAGTAATCACGATACGGACATACGCAGTCCCACACCAGCTCAAAACCGCAGAGCACCAACCCCTGCCCAGCCAGCCCAGCCCCAACCGGATTTGGACTATGCCGCCGCGGTGAATTCACTTACCTTGTTATTCTTGAACGATCACGAGGCAACCCGCGTCGCTGCACTAACTTGGCTCATTATGCTGCACCGAAAAGCTCCCAGGAAAATTGTCGCGTTCAATGATGGAACATTTCCCGCTCTCCTCAAGACACTTTCAGACCCGGCAGAGGCTGTCGTTACCAAGGATTTACAGTTACTATCTCAAATATCGAGGAACAGCGAAGACGATTACTTTTCTAACTTCATGGTTAGCCTCCTGCAGCTTTTTTCCACGGATAGAAAACTACTAGAGACTCGAGGTAACTTGATCATACGCCAATTATGTATGTCATTAAGTCCCGAGAGGATATATCGTACTCTAGCCGAAACGATCGAAAAGGAAGAAGACGTTGAATTTGCCAGCATAATGGTACAGAACCTCAATAACAACCTCATTACGGCGCCGGAGCTAGCAGACCTAAGAAAACGGTTACGGAATTTAGAAACAAAGGTAACGTCGTTTTATTACTTCCTAATTCAAATTATATCTTGCTCACTGTTCTGATAGGAAGGTCAAATATTCTTCGTGGCGTTATTCCGCTCTTGGTGCTATAACGCCGTTGCAACCTTCTCCTTATGTCTACTCGCTCAGGCATATGAGGCTGCATACAATCTCTTGCAAATATTGTAGGTGTTATAGATCAAGAAGCATGAAATGGCTGGGCGGCCTACTAACAGAGACAAGTGCGGAGCTAGAGATGACGGTCAACATTCTCATTCAAATCGACAAGCTTGTCCAGCTGATTGAGTCACCTGTTTTCACATGTGAGTTACCCAGCCCCAACTTTGTAGTTGGCTAGATATGCTAACCTGCCATTATCGGACGGCTAGATCTTCGACTCCAACTTCTCGAACCTGAGAAGTATCCATACCTATACAAATGTCTTTACGGAATTTTGATGCTTTTACCTCAGTCTTCTGCTTTTGCCGCCCTCAAGAATAGATTAAATAGCGTAAGCTCGATAGGATACTTGCAAATCGGGCCTCGACCGTATGTACCCAGTTTCACTGCTCCCGTAACAACCCCCTGGCAAGGTTCAGTGGCCGAAGCCATCTCCTCTTATCAGAATCAAAGTCATCATCCTCGTTCCAAAAGCGTCCATGACACTTATTCTTCATGCGTTCTTAGTCCTACCACTACACCTAGTGCTTCCAATTATGACCGCCCAAATAGGTTAGGTAAGGGTCGCGAGGACAATACGATCCGATGGGACCAACTCTTGGAAAAGTTCAGGAGCGTGCAGGATAAGGCGAGACGAACGCAGAGAATGCTAGACGGTAGCAACTTCGACGATAATCTAGACTTCGGCGGCCTACAGGTTACGGAACGGGAACCTCCAAGGCCGGTGCCGGCTCCGGCTGTACCACCAAAAGACGCAACACCACCTGCTGCGCCGCCACCGAAGCGTTCGGGACTTGGGAAACAATTTGGACGACTTGGGGCGTCGGTCTCGGGAAGAGGGAAACGGTCGCAACCACAATAGAGCTGGAATTGGCTATGGCATCGAGTTTTGCAGACACTAGTCCGCGTTATTATCGAGGTGCTTGTCTATCACGAGGGGAAGGGATGTTGAGGAAGCGGGTTCGTTGCGGCCATATTTTTATTATGTTCTTGTACCGAGTACGGTCATGTGTACAACGAGATACCTAGAGAGTTCGGATACATAGTCATTAGTGGTGTTCGTACATATATCACATTCCCGTCGGGTTGCATATTTAAACGAGTACTTATGTGGCCCCTTCGAGACTGTATTAGGAGTGTATGGCATTATCTAATCTAACTTAGGTCTCCTCCTGGTCTTCACTGGAGTCTCCCTTTCCACCAATTTCTCGAAATTCTCATCCCGTCGCTCCGCCGCGTGGCAGAGCTCCACACGTAGAGCCTCTAGCTCAGCCCTCGCAGCCTCGACGTCTGGTGGCAAGCCTGCGAACGCGCGCACCTGCTCGTCGAGTTCCTTCTTCTTGGCGAGCAGGTCCAAATACGCTTCTTCGACAGTACGCACATCATCTACGGTGACGGGGGGTAGGCCGACGGTCTTTTCTAGGGAGATGACTTGTTGCTGGAGTTCAGGAAGACGTGACGAGGTGGTTTTGATAAGACGTTGGAGGTCAAGGTTTTGCCGCGGGAGAGAGGGGGGAAGTGTGAATATGCTGTCATTACCACCGATACTAATACTACTATCGTTAGGATTAGAATTCGAAGTAAAATTGGATTGTTGCAGTTCCGCGAGAAAAACATCTGCTTTAGCGGACTCGCGGTCCAAGTATCGCCGCAGCAAGTCCACCCTCTCGATCCCGTCTTCGAGTTCAAAGGCGCGGCCCTGGAGCTCGGCGAATTTAGACCCGAGGGTTTCGGGGGTAGGATAAGCGACACCGAGCTCGACGGCCATGGAGGCCATGGCGTCCAGGGCAATGGAGCCTTCTCTTCTCAGGTTGGCTTCTATAGCGTTGAGGAGGTCTTCGGTTAAGATTTCTCCGTCTAGCGCTGCTTCCGCATCTACTCCCCCCCCTTGCTGTTTCTGGGCTTCTATCCTTTGCCGTCGCTCCTCTCGCCCTTTCTCTGCGGCACGAATCTCATCTAGAGCAGCCTGCTCCACGCGCGCGAGTTGTTCGCGATGGTCATCGGCGGCTTCATTGGCGGCGGCGAGGGTAAGGAGGGCTTTAAGGGTTTCGGGGTTGCGCTCGAACGTGGGAGGTCGTGAGGGGCGGTTGTTTCCGGAGGAAGAGGAGGAGTTGGAGTAGACGCTACGAAGCCAGGAGTCGATATAAGACCAGTCTTTTGCGGTGGAGGCGGCCGCTCGGGCGACGGAGGGGGAGAATATGGCTTGGGAGGGAAGATGAGACATTATAAATGAATATCAGTGAGAATTGACTTTGTTTCTCACTGTTTTGGGTTACAAGTGCATATAGACAAACGGGAAATATTGTTAAATGAAGTTCTAAAATTTGGAGATGCCTCAGGGCTCAAGGCTCAAGGTACACGTCGAAAACTAGGTTAAGATTAGGTACTCGGACACGCAACGGGCAAGGGATGCATTAAGATAAATGCGTTGGAGATTGGTGGGGTAAAACGAGCTGGCCGGGTGCATTCCCGTCGGGTTCTATAGCCCCTCTTGCCTCTTCAGGTAATTTTGAACATTATTTGTGGCGCATGATCGGTATGTAGTCCGCATGGCCGCAAAGCTGCATGGATACGTACAGAATTAAGATTTTTAAAGTGCAGTTTGGACGTGGCCAAAGTGGCCAGGTTGTCCGTGCAGGGATTGAAATGTTTAGGAAATACTTCAGATACTGTACTACTAGCTTTTAGTAACGGCCTAAGCTCACTAGCCTTTATGTACTCGACTAACGAATCGTGTTTGTTCACGTAGTAGCCACTTGTTAATTTTTTGTGAACCTTTTTTAAGTTATTTTATCCTTCATTTAGTAACTTTCCAAGGTTTTGAAATTTCTCTTGATTTCTACTTCTTATTTCTTCTTCTTCTCTCGTACCTTAGTCCTATACCAATACGCTATCTAATTCTTTTGTTCCGGCAGTTCAAAAAACCTGAAGGCGTCCGCGCCAACAGGGCATCTCGTCCAATTCGGTTTTCATTATCGTCTATCACGTCGCATCCATCATGATTGTTCCTTTATCAGCTCTGGCTCTTGCAGCCACTGCGCTCACCTCTACCGGTCTCGTTCAAGCGCTTTCCGCTGCAGATATACCCGCCGACACTCCTATTTCGAACCTCCTCTCGTCGGCCCAGTCACATTTAACCAAGGGCGAAACGAGCGAGGCTCTAATGTACTACGATGCTGCTGTCGCTCGTGATCCAAGCGACTATTTGACATACTTCAAACGCGCTACTACATACCTTTCGCTCGGCCGCACGTCGCAAGCTACTTCGGATTTCAACAAGGTCTTGCAATTGAAGCCAGATTTTGAGGGCGCGCATTTACAGCTAGGCAAATTAAAGGCTCGAAGTGCCGATTGGGAGGGAGCCAAAGAACACTATACTCTAGGCAAGCAGAAGCCAGGCTCTCCCGACTATGAAAAACTGGTCGAGGCAGAGGGCGCTGCTAAGCTGGCTGAAGAAGCCGCGGCAAAAGGAAGCTGGGATGAATGTATAAGCCAAGCCAGCGGCGCCATCCTCGTCGCAAATCGGGCACCCAATCTTCGAGAGCTGCGCATTAAGTGTCGATTTGAGCAAGGAGAAGTAGAAGGGGCTATGGGCGACTTACAGCATATTTTACAGATGAAAGCAGGCGATACGACTCCTCATCTGCAAATATCCGCTACTACATTCTACGGGTTGGGAGATATGGAACAAGGTCTAGGTCAGATCAAGAAGTGTTTGCATTCCGATCCCGAGTCAAAACCCTGCAAGAAGTTATTAAAACAAGAAAAGAGTATCGATAAGACCTTGGCCAAAGTTAATAAGGCTTTAGAAAGAAACCAACCTATGACTGGTGTCAAGTTATTAGTGCCAAATGGCGATGACCCGGGTCTGATCAACGAGGTAGAAGAACAGATCAAGGAACATAAGAAATCCGGTATCATCCCAGAGCGTGCACCTAATGTGTTACTGGCTAGATTAGTTGAGACTGCTTGTCAGGCTTATTACGAGGTACTATATTTATTCAAATAATGTCACAAGTAAATTGCTAACCAGTCTGCAGGCAAACAGCAAGAAGGCCGGCATCTACTGTCCAAAATCTCTAGCACTAGATGAGAATTCCTTGTACGGTCTCTTGCACAAGGCCAAGACACAACTAGATGCGGAGGAGTTTGATTCCTGCGTCGGAACGCTCAAGAAAGCAGCGGAGGTTCGACCAGACAAGAACAACATCATCAATCCTCTCATGCAAAAAGCTCAAGTGGCGCTTAAGCGGAGCAAGACAAAAGATTACTACAAGGTCCTCGGCGTATCGCACGACGCAGACGAACGACAGATTAAGTCAGCCTACCGGAAGCTTACGAAAATCCACCATCCCGACAAGGCAGCGAAACAGGGTCTTAGCAAAGAGGAAGCGGAAAAGAAGATGGCGACTATCAACGAGGCGTATGAGGTTCTCAGTAACCCAGAGCTACGCGAGCGGTTCGACCGCGGTGACGACCCGAATTCTCACGAGCAGCAAGGAAACCCGTTCCAGCAGGGCCATCCGTTCATGTTCCAACAAGGCGGCGGTCAGCAGTTCCACTTCAAGTTTGGCTCGGGAGGCGGTGGTTTCCCGGGTGGCTTCCCGTTCGGTTAAGAATAAAGGGGGGCTTAAAGAGGGGGAGTAGAGAATATGAAGATCCAAGAATTCTTACATACACTGGCAATGGCGGGTTGGAGTTTACGGAGTTTTATATAAGTTTGTGTTCAGCATGGAGAAGGCTCAGAACCAGAGCAAAGTAAATATTCAATTAGTCAATGGCAGAGGTCAATACCTTTATCTTGCTTGTTTAGCTGTATATATAGGTACTGGTATAGGGGATGCTAATTATTTCTCTTATCCAGGACGAAGTCCAATATATTATACTGAAATTCTTTTAATAAATTATTATGTAAAATTAATAAAAATTAATAAATTAATAAAAAAAAATATATATTAAAAATTTAAAATTTAAGAAAATATTTATAATTAAATAAGAAAATAATTTTTAAAAACTTATTTATATTAAATTTGAATTTTAATAATTCTTATAAAATATACCTTAATTTTACACTTTTATTATATAAAATTCTATGATTTTAAAAATTAATAATTTTATATCTGAAAATTTAAGTTAATTTAATAAAAATTAATATTTAAAGATTTATATATTAAATATAAATTTTAATTAAATAAGTATTTTAATTGAATAGGAGTTTTTATAGGATATGTCCTATAATTTTATTATATAAAGTTTTATAAAAAATTAATGATTTTATATTTGAAAATTTGAGTTAATTAGATAAAAAAATAATTTTTAAAAATTTATTTATCCAGGATAAAGTCCGGTGTATTATACTGAAATTTTCCAATAAATTATTATGTGAAATTAATAAGAAATTGATAAGTAATTAATAATAATTGATAAGAGCTGATAAGAGTTGATAAGGGGTAAAAAAAATATATTAAAAATTTAAAATTTAAGGAAATATTTATAATTAAATATATCTTTATTTAAATTAATTAAATAAGAAAATAACTTATTTATATTGAATTTAACTTTTATAAAATATATCTTAACCTTACATTTTTATTATATAAAATTTTATAATTTTAAAAATTAATAATTTTATTCTTAAGAATTTAAATTGATTAGATAAGAAAATAATTTTTGAAAATTTATTTATATTAATTAGGAATTTTAATAATTTTTATAGGATATACCTTATATTTTATTATATAAATTTTTATAGAAAAATTGATATTTAGGTGTATTTTAATTTAAGTTGATTAGATAGGAAAATAATTTTTGGAAAGTTATTTATATTAAATAAAAGTTTTAATTGAATAAAAGTTTTTATAAGATATGGCTTACAATTTTATTGTACAAAATTTTATAGAAAATTAACGATTTTATATTTGAAAATTTAAGTTAATTAAATAGGTAAATAATTTTTAAGGATTTATATATTAAATATAAATTTTAATTGAATATGAGTTTTAATTAAATAAGAATTTTAATTGAATAGAAGTTCTAATTGAATAAAAGTTCTTGCAGGATATACCCTACAGTTTTATCGTACAAAGCTCTATAGAAAAACTAATATTTGGGTATATTTTAAATTAAATTAATCAAATAAGAAAATAATTTTTAAGGAGCTTTAATAGCTCTTACAGGATATGTCTTAACCCTATACTTCTATTATATAAATCTTTATAAAAAAATTAACAATTTTATCCTTAAGAAATTGAGTTAATCAAATAGGAAAATAATTTTTGGATATTTATTTATATTGAATAGGAGCTTTAATTGAATAGGAGTTTTAATAATTCCTGCAAGATATGCCCTACATTTCACCGTACAAATCTCTATGGAAAAACTGATGATTTTATGCTTAAGAACTTGAGTTGATTAGATAGGAAATAATTTTTGAAGGCTTATTTATATTGAATATAAGCTTTAATTGAATAATAAATAAGAATTGTAATAGTTCTTGCAGGATATGCCCTGCATTTTAATTAACCTATAGTAAGTTAAAGGCTATATAAGCTTAAGGATACAAGGTGACTATATCCTGAGGAGAATAGAACAATTGGGTAAAAAAATAGATATATATGATTATTTGCCAATAGTAACGCACTTTAGGAAGATATCTTCAAAGGAAGAAATTGAAACTATATATTTTTATATAAAGATTTTATGCAGAAATTGAGTTATAAAACCTTATAAACCTTCGCTAATTAAACAAAAAAATAATTTTTAAAGAGTTTTAATAACTTTTATAGGATATATCTTAACCTTACATTTTTATTATACAAAATTTTATGGAAAATTAATGATTCTATATTTGAAAATTTGAGTTGATTAAATAAGAAAATAATTTTTGAAGGTTTATTTATATATTAAAAAATTTATAAAAGGGTTAGATTAGCAGATTTCATCCTGGCCTTATTACCCTAACTTATTGTTATAGAAAAATTAATAATTTTATATTTAAGAATTTAAACTGATCAAATAAGAAAATAATTTTTGAAAACTTATTTACATATTAAAAAGCCTATGGAAACCTTAGAAAGATTAATTCTATAAAAGCTAATAAAATCTTGCAACTTTAATTACGTAATTATATTATTTAATTATATAATTATGTTACAGCCCTTTATAAACCCCCCCCCTTTTTTAAAAAAAAAAAACCAAAACTTATGTAATTGGGGTGACTCAGTTATAAAAATAATTAAAAAAGAAATTTAATTAAAAACATAAGAAAAATTTTATTTAAATAGTTATTAGTGTTCTTATTTTATTAAAATTCTTATTTAATAACATTAACCTTAAATTAAAGTTTTTATTTAATATATATAAATCCTCAAATATTGATTTTTATTTAATTAGATTAAGTTTTTTAAATATTACCTTTCATATATTTTTTTATAATAATTTATGGTTTTTTTTTTATTAAATATATTGTTAATTTTACCTTTTAAATATCAATTACCATCATTAGTAATTATTTTTATTAATCTTTTATTTAATTATTTTATTATTTACCTTTTTTAAGATATAATTACTTTATATTTAATTATTAAAATTCTTATTAAATTAAAATCTTTATTTAATATCTTAATTAAATAATTTATAAAGGAATTTTATTAACGTAAGTTTTTATTTAATTATAAATGTGCTATACGTTATAAGAAATTATAAACGCATATATAAGGTATATTAAAATTTAAAATCATTTTAATTTATTATATTAATTGAAAAAATATTAAAAATATTAATAATTAATATTATTTAAAATTTAATTAAATTTATGATTTTTTGAAATAATTTGTATATATTTTTAATTAAAAATAGTTATATAATAGTGGAAAATATCCGAAATTGTGGGGCAATTCTTTAGAAATTAATTAATTAATTAGGGTTATGGTATAATTAATAAAATAAGAAAGATATAGATTAATTTTTAAAAAATGGTTTTAATTAGGATTAATATTTTGGTTTTTGATTAATTAAATGGTTTTGGCCTTAATAAACCTAATATTGATTTTAATTAGATAGAAAATGATCTTATATAAATATAATTCTTATAAATATTAATCTTAATGTTGGTTTTTTTAAGATTATAGTTATGATTTTGAATTATGAGGTGGTTATTATTAAATAGAAGTTCTAATAATCCTTGCAAGATATATTTTATATTTTAATTAATTTATAATAAGTTAGAGGTTATATAAATCAGAAGATATAAGGTAATTATATCTTAAAAAGGAAAATAAATTAATTGGATGGAAGAATAGATATAAATAATTATTTATTAATAATAACGTATTCTAAAAGGATATTTTTAAATAAGAGATTAAAATTATATATTTTTATATAAATATTTTATAGAAAATTTAAACTATAGAATTTAATAAGCTTTTATTAATTAGATAAAAAAAATAATTCTTAAGGGCTTATTTATATCCAAAAGAATTGTGGAACCTTGGAAGGTCTAGTTCTAAGGAGGAGATAGGGTCTCTACAGGGTAGTATCTATAACCTAATTGCTTTACACCAGTTCAATATAAAAGGTCCTGCTATATATCATTTATATATATAAGGGGGGTTTATAAAGGCGGCAAAATTGTAGGTAGGAAGAGTAGAGGTGCTTTAAGAAGCAGCAACGTGTTAAACCTAGGCTAATTAAATAATATATCAAATGTTTAACCAATTAGCTATTATTCTGGAAGTATAAAAGGGGATATAAAAAGAGGTAAAAATATTTTATCCTAATTAATATATGGAATATATTGGGGCTTGTAATATTATGTAAATTAATAAATTTTAATTGTATTTAATTTGCTTTTTACGTAAATTAAAATGGTTTTGGTTTTTGATATAATGATTTTTAATAAGGTTATTAATATTATAATAATGATTTTTTAAGTAGGCTTTATCTTCTTTATGTAAATAGGTTGATTAGGGTAGCAAGTATTAGTTTCAAAATTATATAATGTGGAAAATCTCTTTTTTGATTTTCTATATATATTGTGTAAGTATGGGTTTCGCAATAGTAGTAGTGGGTTAATATTGTTTGATTGGCCTTATCCTAATTGTTGGTATAGGCATTGTAGATAATTTCATATTTATATCCATAATAATTATTTTTTATTAAATTGGCTTGGTCCTTTGATATGTATATTGTAATCAACCAAAAAAAACTATAAAATATATTAATCTTTTAAATCTCTTTTTAGATGTTTTTAGGGGTTTTTATATTTTTTTAATTTATTAATAAAATATGCTTGCCACATCACTTTGCGAAGCTCAGGCATTATAATACATTAAATGTTTTTCTATATTATAATTTAATTATTTTTATTAAAAAGTAAATTTAAATAAAAATATAAAATAAAATCAAAATTATAATAATATAATTTCATTAAATATGCAATAAATAGGTTTTTTTCTGGAATATGGTTCCTACTTGGAACAAATATTAAAAGATGGATTGGATACCTATAATATATTCTAGGTAGATCGGAGTAGTAATAAATAAATAAATAAATAAATAAATAATAAAATATGCGCTTTTTGATTCCGAAATATTGAACGATGTTATTTAAATGTTGTTTTATTCATTATATGTATCATCCGATCAGGTTATTCCTAAGTGCTACAATTATGGGACAAAAAAACCGCACACCTCAAATTTCGTACCCTTAACATTCAAATTTAAATAGCTTAATATAGAAAATAAATAAAATTGATTGGTTTTTTATTTTAAATTAGTTAATTAATAATATATTTATTTTTGATTTTTTACATTTATTAATATATAAAATTAATATTAAAATAGTTAATATAAGTAAGTTTAATTTTTTATATACAATATAATTTAATATAAAGTTATATATGATATAAGATAAATTTGGAGAAATTATGAATATAAATTATAATTAAGTATATATATAAAATAATTTTCCCTGAAATTCTAGGTATAAAATTGAATAAGTTATAAGCTTTTGAAATATATATGTTTTAGGGATTTTAATAAAAAATCTACATTTTTATATAAAACATACCATATTCAATTAAAGGTAATTCAACCAATTTAAATTATTTAATTTAAAATAAACTTTGTGGCCCGCTGGCTCCTCAGACAGGTTCAATTACTTATATATAGAATAGCACTACGACTTGCCTAACGTAAATGTTTTCAGAAATTTTGCATTAAATGGGAAGAATTTATAATTAAATAAAGAATATAAATAATAATATATTAATAAGATCTTTTAAAAAGATTATATCTATTTGGGATTATTTTATATTTATTTTGAATTATATTTATTGAAATTATTTTCTTTATTCTTTGGTTATATATATTAGGGAATTTTAAATAAAATTCAATATATTTTTTAAAAAAGAGTTTATATTTATTAGGATTTAAATTTAAATATATTGAAAAATTATTAAAAGTTAATAATAAATTATTATTAAAAAATAGTAAAATATTTAATATTAATTAAACTTGTTAAATAAAGAATTATTATAATAATAAAAGTTATTAGGGATAAGGTAATATATATATATATATTTAAAAAATTAAATTTTTTATAAATTTATATTGTAATTAATAAATATTAATAAAATAAATATAAAAAGGGGTTATATTTTAAAATAATTATAATATTAGTAATATTAAAACAAATAATCTTTTTTAAATTGTTAAAATATATAAGAATTATATATTCAATAAATAAAGGATTAAAAATAATAAAAATAATTATTAAATATAATTAAAGAATTTTTAATAAGTTTTTTAAAGGTTTAAAAATTTTAAAAAAGTTGAAATAAAATTTTAATAATTGATTTTTAGAATTATATTGGAAAGATATAGTTATATTTTTTATAAAATTTTGTTTTTTAGTGAAAATATTAATTTTATAATATATAATTATTTTAAAATTATAATTTAAATATAATATAATATTAAAATATTAAATTAAATTTAAGATATTATAATAATTTTTAATAAAGAAATTAAAATATTAAAATAAGTTTAATAATAGAATAAGATTAGGAAAATAATAAAATATTTATAGATATATAAATTCATTTTATTTAATATAATATATATATAAAAATAAAATAGATTTTTTAAGGTAATATTAAATTATAAATATTATAATATTATATTATAATATTATAAAATATAAATAAAATATATAAAAAGGATTAAAATTAATTAGGAAAAATTATGGATTAATAATATTATTTTAAGTTATTTTGGAAAATAAATATAATATTATGGTATTAAAAAGAAGATCATAGAAGTAAAAATAAGTAATGGTTTTTTATAAAAATATAAAGTTATTTATATATTTTTCTATTTTGTATAAACTTTATATATTTTAGCCCTCTTTTGGAATAACCATTTTGTGATATATTAATATTTTTAATAAAAGAAATAATAATGTTATTTAAATTTCATTATTATTTTATATTTCAATTATTATTATATTATTTTTTAAAATTAAAATATTATAATATATTAAAGATTTTTTATATTAAGGTTTAATTATTTTATTAAAAAATAAATTTTAATAGGAATATAAAGAATAATTAAAATTATAATAATGTAATTTATTTAGATAAATAATAGGTAGATTTTCTTTGAAATATTATTTTTATTTAAAATATTATATTAAAAGATGGATTAAATATTTTTAATATAATTTCGGTAAATTGGAGTAGTAATAAATAAATAAATAAAATAAATTTTAAGGATCTAAAATAACTTTTATATTTTATTTAAAATTTATTATATAATAACCTAATCTTTTTTATTTTTTTTTAGTTCTTTTCAAAAATTAAATTTATAAATGAAATCTACAATAAGTTTTAATATAACTTTATATATATATATTATTAATATCTATATATTATAGTATTAAAAGGAATTATTGACATTATATATATAAATTTGAAATGTGCGGTTTTTTTGTTTAAAGATTATATAATTAATATAAGCAAAATTAAATATAAGATTAAATATTTTAATTTTATTAATTAAAGTGATCATTTTTAATTTATGTTTTTATTATTTCTTATACTGTACGTATATCTTGGTGGGGTGCTATTTTGTGCTAGTTAAGGGGATATTCAATGCAGGTACAAGTATATGTGTTGGATTAGTAAGCCTAAAAAATAGTGTGGAAAAATTCTCTCCTTTATAACAATTCCATAAAAAGCCTTACTACTCTATTTTAGAATTCTAATAATAATAATAATAATTTAAATTTTATAATTATAATTTTTTTTTATATATTATATAACAATTAAGAGTTTTAATTGTATTTTAATATGAGTATATAATTAATATTAATTTAATTATATTATATAAATATATATTTAATATAATTTTAATTATATTTAATTAAATAATATTATTTAAAAATATTATAAGAGAAAATTAATTATTTATATTTAATGATTGGGAAGTATAGAATTAGGCCTTTATGGCTTTGGCTTACAATTTAAATATATGGGATTGATTGAACCTAGAAAATGTTGATCCAATAAAAAAACCTTTATTTTTTCTGATATTTTGGTTAGTATAATTAAATATTAAAAATTATAAAGTTAATTTTAAAAATTTAAATAATTTGTTGACTTTTAAAAAAAATAAATGAAGTAATGTAATAGATATGCTTAATAATTTTATTATGGATGTTTATCCTTGTAATATAGATTAGCTTACATTAGTTAAAAGGTTTTGTTATAATAAAGATATGTAGATATATATATAAATTATAGTTTTATATAATATTAAACATAATAAATTAATTTAATTTTTAAATTATATAATAAAAATTATATTAAAATCTTATTAAATGTTGGTTTTACTTTTAATTTAAAATATTTAAAAGAAATATATTATTTTTAAAAAAATATTTAACACTAATTCCAATAAATATAAGATAAGAGAATGTTATAAGAAAATAATAATATTATTTTTAAAATAATTTAAAAATTAGGAAAAATAGATTATTTTTTGGGAAGTGGTTATGTTATATGGAGTAAATAAGAAGTTTATTATTATTATTGATTTATAAGAATAATTTCTAATTATTTTATAAATAATAATGTTGATATTTTAAGAATAGATATTTATTTAAATAATAATATATTAAAAAAAAGTTAATAATAGAATATTAATCTTTAAAAATATCATTTATTTTTTTAAAAATTATACCTATATTATAAATATAAATTAAAAGGGAAAAAGAAAAGTTTATAAAAGTGCTTTTATTATTTATTATAAGAATAACAATATTAATGATTTTAATAAAAAAGAAAATTTTTATAAAGGAAAATTAATTAAATAAAATAAATAATTAAATAAATGTTAAAATAACTTAAATAAACAAAAAAAAAATGATATAAATATTAACTAATACCTATGTTCATCAACATATAAATATAGGTGCGATGAGTATAAAATTTATTTAAATTTTTATAAAATTAAAAAATATTTTTATGTTGTTGAATTAAAATATCTTAAATATTTTAGGATTAATATACAATTTAATATATTTATATAAAAGAAAATTAAATATAATCCCAAATTAATAGTGAAAGTAAAAATTCTTAATAACCTTAAAGAAAAAGAAAAAGATAAAAATAATATAATTAATTAAAAAAATAAAAATTAATTATTAAAATAAATAATAATTTTAGAATTAAGAATAGCATTTATAATAAATATTATAAATATTATTTATAATATAAGTCATTATCCCTTAAAGAATTTGATTATATTAGATTTAGGAATCACAATACATATCTTTAATTAAATATTAAGGTTTATTAATTATGAAAAAACTTTTCCAAAAGAATATATTATTGTTGGAAATAATAAGGTCTAAATATTAAATTATAGATATATTGATATTAAAATTAAATATATTAATAATATTATAAAAATTAAATTTTTAAATATAGTATATTATTTAAACTTTGCCTGTAACCTCATATTTCTACAAGTTTTTAGAAGGTAAGGGTATTAATGGAATAATTATTAGGAATGTATTTATTTAAGGCTTTAAAATGGTGAAATCGTGGTTAAATTCGTTAATTATTTTAATTAATTCATACTTAAAAACATTTCTTTTAAAATATCTAAATCAGTATTTTATATATAACACAATAAACTTAATTGAAAAAGGTAAATATTAATAGCAGATACATTTAAATAACATTTAAAACTAGGATATCTAGGCCCATAAGTACTAAAAAACCTTGTTAAAACAAACACTAAAATCTAAATTAAAAAAATTAAAATAATTAATTATAAAATATGTGCTATTATTAAAACTAAATACTAAATAAGTTGAGTATTTAGATATATTAATAAAATCTTAGGAATAAAATTAGTTCTTAATTTTTATAATATTAAGAAATTAGATAATAGTTTTATAAATCTATTACTAATTATAAATTAATAAACCAATATAATATTCAATTATTATTTTGTAAACCAAATAATAATATTAATTATTAAAACCTTAAAAGATTTTATTAATATTTTAAAAATTTAATATAATATTATCTTAAAAATTTGGGAATTTAATTAAAAAATTATTGAAAAAAAGTTAGCAGTTTATATATATTTAAAAAATCTATATATAAAAATTAAACCCTTAGTAATTTATATATAAGTTCAAAATAATGCCACTAAATATTTAAGGGGTGTAATTAAGGATAAGGTAAAAGCCATAAAGGCATATTTAAAATTACTTCATTTTTTATAACCCAAAATTTATAAAATAATAATATATTTATATAATTAAATATTATAATATAAAATAAATTAATAAATACCATATAATCAATTCCATATATATATTAGTACAAATAACAATTTTACAATTTATAACTAAAAACCTTAATAAAATCACCTTTAAATATATAATTACAAAGCCTATATTATGATAATAATAATATTTAAAAAATTAAATAAATTAAAAAAATTTAATTCTAAAATATAGATAGGTTTTTTAGTAGGTTATATATCTATAAATATATATAAAATTTAAAACTTATATATTAATAAGGTAATAAAACTAAAAGATATTATATTTAAGAAAAATAAGATTTTTAATAGTAATTTTTAAAAATTATAAAATAAATTTAAAAATGAATTAATAACTTATAAGATAAATTAATATAATAATTTATTAAAATTTATTTAAAATTTCCAATTTAAAAAAGGAATAAACATATATAGTGATGTTTAAGCAAATCTTTTAGGGTAAATTGAGGATGTGGATATGTTGGGCATAATTGATGAATTAATAAAATTAGGTGGGCTGTTGGATGAAAGGGAAGAAACCTTTGTTGTAAGGATTGATTATTTTTATATAAAGGTATATTTTTATTTATTATTTTTTTTAAATAATTTTTTATTAATAACTTTATTTATTATCTATATTAAGATGTTGGTGGTCCCTTATATTATTTTTAATAATAAATGTTATATACTATAGAAAATAATGTTTTATATTAGTTTTTTAGTAAATAAAATTGATATGTATAAAAAATATGTAATTGATAAAGTAAAAATGTTAAAATTTATTTATTGACCTTTTTAATATAATAAAAAAAATTTAAGTAATTTTGTTTAAATATTTTTAATAAAAATTAATGAATATGGGAAAATATATAGAAGAAATTTATTAGAACCTCTAAAACAACATTTGGATATTTAGAATTATCCATTATATAAAATGTTTTAAAAAGTCAAACAAATCTACCTTAAAAGCCATATTGATATATATATTTAAGAAATTATATTGTAATTAGATAATTAATATAAAAATAAGTAAGTATTTGGATGTATATGGATTTATATTTATAAAATTAATAAATATGGTTTTTTTTAATAGTGTAAGGTACGTTTGGTAGTGAGAGGAGATTAGTAGGTGATTGGTAATAAGGAAATTTATATCTTTATACTTGTTGGAAGATCTTTCTAAGTATTGATGGTAATGATAGCTAGATATGATTTTGAATTTATATAATATAATGTAATAAATATATTTATAAATGTAAAATTTAAAAAAGATATGTTTATGTATATGCCTTAAGGATACCAACAACTAGGAAAAATATTCTGCATTATTAAAATATTTTATAACCTTCAAAAATCACTTCTTTTCTAATAATAAAAACTTTTACAAACTTTAAAAAAATTTGGTTTTATTCTAATATTTTAAAAATTATATATATTTATTAAAAATAGAATCCTCCTTTTTATATATATAAATGATATTATTATAATATATTAAAAGGAAGTTAAATTAAAAGTTAAATTAATTGTTTTTAAATTTAAGAAATAATATAAATTAATTGGAGGTGATGAATTACAATGGTTTTTTAAAATCAAAATAATTTAAAATTAAGTATAGTATTAAATTTGGCTAAGTTAGTTTATTTATATTAATAAAATTATTAATTTAGTAAAAATAATTAAAAGAGTCCTTAAAATACCTATAATAAAAAAAAAATTACTACCTTATATAAGAGTGGCCTTATTTCAATTAATATAATAATATTAATGAAAAATAGATTTAATCTTATATACCATAATGATTATTTAACCCAATATTGTATTTGCCTGTTCAAAACTAATCCGATTCAATTTAAATCCAAACCCAAAATATTATATAATAGCTGACTAAATTATATAATATTTTTAGTATATATGAAGATATGCCTTAGAACTAAATGGAAGTAATATCTTCAAAATTATCAATAATACCTTATTCACCAATAACATAATCAATCAAAAGAATTTACAAGTATATATAATAAAATTATTTGATAGAACAATTGGCTAAAAAATCAATAAACAAAATACAATTACTACCTTTATTATTAAGGTTGAATTACTTATCTTAACTCAAACTACAAAAAAAGGATTTTATATATTACAACTAATTAAAAACCTCAAAATTAAATTTAAAAACCAGACTATACTCTTATTATATAATAATAAATAAATAATTAAACTAATTACTAAAGATATTAAAAAATTTAAAATGAAGTTGAAGTATATGGATATATATAATTATTAACTTAAATAAAAAACTTAAAAAAACCATATTAAAATTAATTATATCAATTCAAAAAATATGAGCGCAAATAGGCTTACAAAAACACTATTAAAAGAAAAGTATATCCACTTCAAAAAATAAATAAATTTAATGGATATTTTAGATCATTTAAAAGCCAAAGCATTTAGGAATGTGGATAAAATGATATAACAAAAGTAAAAGATAAATAAAGAAACTATTAAAGAAACATAATAAAAGGAATATATTAATTTAAGGATATAAAAAGATTATATTTTTAATAATGTTATATGTTTTAAATTCATTTATTAATTTTATTTAAGGGAATGTGTTAGATTAATAAACCTAAAAAATAACGTAAAAAAATTCTTTCTTTTGCAATAATTCCATAAAAAACCTTACCGTTCTATTCTAAAATTCTAATAATAACAATAATAATTTAAATTCTGCAATCATAATTTTTCCCTATATATTATGTGACAATATGGAAGGTGCGAGATATTGTGTAGAGGTATAAATACCTCTCTGGGGAGCCTCCCCTATTTAGAATTTTGCAGGAATCAATACATTTATCATTCTTTCTCCTTTATCTATATTATCACTAATTCAAACTGCTCCCATTCTGACAGCCTACGGAATTGCTCCGCCATTCCGCAGTTATCATATGTAAGAATAAGGTTTAACTTATAATTTAGCTAATAGACGAATCTCTCTTCTTGACCGGAAGTCAAGAAGAGACAATCAAGAACTTTACATATGTTGAGCCCAACACGGGTTTGACGTCGTACGGCCCTAATGCTCAGTCCTAGTTCGTCCCGTATATTGGGAGTCCTTGGGATTTGGGGTAGCTTAGAGCCCAAACTTGCTGCAGTAGATCCTGCCATCCAACCCAGATCAGATCGTACATCCGTTTTTTCCCCTATAATGTATTCGTACCGTAGTATACATAGATGTGATTTCTATCTATTCGTTAGGCATCCATAGTTGAACAGGTTCCCGTGGGTCGCTAGCAAAGCAAGAGGAAAAAGACTAGGAAATAACAGTCAGAGAACTTGGGTTAGTCAAAACACCGATCCTCTCGCGAAGCTTCTGCCGATATCATCCATTTTGATCCTCTCTCCAGCCTACTAGAAGTTATTGGAGTACATGGTACGAGTAAAAGCAACTGTGATATGTACATTTCGAAGCGTCTATCCAGACACATAACATAACCGCCACCATCCTCCTTCTCTTCCCCACCCCATTTTTATAAATTTTATTCCCGATTGCTCGTGAAATGTCTTGCTGCGTCGTCGCCCGAAAAAAAACGGAGACTCTCGGGAGTCCACGGGAAACAACTCCACGCAAAATAAAAAAAAACTCCAACGGATAGGTTTTTTTATCCAGGAAAACTAATCACCGCTTATCGCATTTCACATGACGCCCTGCGGGAAGGAATTTAGTGAGCCTATAAAATGAGGCTAATGTTATGTTTCTTGAGCAATAGGGTACGTCAGCCCAAGTGACCCAAGTTAGACAAATGTGTATACATTCACGGCCTCGGGCTCGGTCCTGTGCTCGGAGATATCCTGATGGCGGGAGCATCGGCAACAAAGGGAACCGATTTATGGAGTCGATTTTCCCCATAGATACCACTCAAGAAAATAACATTAAAATGGTTGCCTGACTCAACCTATCACGATGACGTGTTGGTACGAATGAAGTAGGCCCTACAACAAACATTGTTAGTATGGTTAGTTTGGGGATGGGAATAGGGTAATTAATCAATTCAAGTGCACCTACTTGGAAGCTTCGTAAGCCGACCAACAGATAGCTGTGCTCGGCATTGTGGTGACAACTCTCGGCCGAACCCCTTTGAAGAACCCACGCATACCCTCTCGTTGGTACATCAGCCTGCAGCCTGCCATAAATCCATTCACCGACCTCAGCTCCGGATCGGTAGCCGTACCTCGGGTTTGTAGCATCGTCTTTATGACATCCATTGGTGTTGTAAGAGCTGCTGCGAAACCTCCGGCAACGGCCCCCGCCATGCAATGTGTGAAAGGATCATATTTCTTACTAGGATTCATGGTTGTGGATATAGATTCGTAGGCGAGGAACTGGAGAGCTGTAAAAGGTACAGTCATGGATAAGGTAGTCGGATAGGAGACATAAAAGGCCGATAAACCTTCAGTTCTATAAACATATCGAGCGCAGTCCGTCATAGAGCGGTACATCTTGCTCGAATTTTGAATTTGCATACGTTGTTTAATGACTATAATTCGAATTAGAAAAATAAAAGACCCTCAACTCTAGTCGTCGAGCTTCCATGGGTTTTTACATACCGTCAAAGGGGTTCATCAGCGCATCGCTAGCTATGGTTGCGCAAGCCCCGCTTGTTGCTAGGGGAGAAAGGGGGCAAAGTTAGAAACTTATCACCGAGGTAGACGTCCAAGTTTATTGAGGGAGACGTTTCATAGGTAGCTTACCTGCCGCCAACGGATGGTGAACACCCGCTCGGTTACCACCCATAAGATGCTTCACAGCTTCATATGTTGCAAAATAAACTGCATGTGCAGGTCCTAATAGTCCCGGTGGTGAGCAATGATCTATATATCATGGTTTTTTTTTTTTAGGAAAACTACCGGCTCCGACAACCACGCTCGACATCCCCCGCCACAGTTTTAAGACACCCTCTCCACTTGCTATGCGCATAGTACTCTGTATCATGCCCTTGTAAACGGCGTTCGCCCCCGACGGGTTCAATATCTGCATACGAGTCTGTCATATTCCTAGTTAGCGGTAGATTCGTATATTCGGCTAGAATTAGACATCACGGACCTTGATTGCGTCAACTGGATACATAACCGTATGCTCCTAATCTTATATTAGCAACTAAGGGCTAACCCCTAATGTCAACGTAGTTAGAACTTACGGCAATGCCGGCGAAGGCGCCAGCAACCATATTTTGGGCTAGAGAGAAATTAGGGGGGAGAGATTCATAGCTAATAATTCCATGAGTTAGTATTCGCATAATTGTTGATTTGCTTTTCGGCTGATCGGCCCAATAACAGTTAACATACTCATAATCCTCGACGGGCTCGACGACTGTTGGCTGGGCCATTTTGGCCACAGCTTCAGAGCCTTCGCCGAAGGCCTTAGGTTGAAGAGCCAGGTTTGCGATTTAGCGAGGTCGGGAAGGCAATATGCGATATACGAGACTTAATGTAGAAAACCACTTTCTATTAATGATCTCCCTTTAAGAAAATCAAGTTTGGGGGGGCGCCAATGCGAGATATTGCGGACCAGCGGACCGGCGACGATGCGGATGGTGAAGAACAAAGAAGTTACACAAAGAATGCGCGGGAAATCTTGTTCGTAATGAATAAGTAAGAAAAGCGAGAAGTACTCTATAGATTTGTGTGCGCCAAGTATTATGGTGATATGATGATGTTAAGAAGTGATAAGTTGCGAATTTTTGGAAAATCTTCCGGATTCAAATACGTAGGTGATCCTGGGGTTTGGTTATTTGGTTTTGTAGTGCACAAACAGCACAGGTAATAAGTAATATAGGGAGTGGTACACCAATATTTTAGGTAGATAAAGTAGCTGCAGATGGTATAATACGTAAAACAAAAATTTAATGAAGTCTCAGCGCATTTTGGAGCCGGGTTTGGCAGGGGTGCGTCGGGCGCCGTGGCCTTTCTAAATCCAAGCCAGCCTCGATTAAGTTAAGTGCGGGCATAGCGGACCATCCAAAAAACCATCAGATAAGCCCTTATGAGGCTAAAGGCTGATATATTATTGTTCTTTATGTGGCTTATATATAGGGTCTATAATGGAAGTATATGAAAAATAAATAAAAAATTTTAGGTATATTTTTTTATTTTATTATTAATCAAGAATAACATTAGTTAGGCAATAGGGGGTATAATATTTAAATAATAATTATATAATTTATAAGGCATATTATAGGTATATACCTTTATATACAATTTTAATAATAATTTTTCATATTAAAAATGAACCTTTCTTTTCCAATTTTAATATATTACCCAATAGAATCTTTATTATTTATATTAAATTAAAATAGAATGATTATGTAATAGAAGTTATTTTAAAAAACTTTATTAATTTCCCCTTTTAAAGTTTATATATGTTTTTTTAAATATAAATAGGGTTTTAAAAGTTATTTTCTTACCCAATTAATTTAAATATTATATAGTTCTTTAAAGATCATTTTTATAAAATTTTGAATGAATAATATATATTTTTGGATTTATAATTTTACTATACGTATTATCATTGGTAAATAATCATTTATATTAAATAGGAGTTCTAATAGTTCCTATAAGATATACCTTACACTTCAATTAACCCATAATAACTAAAAACTATATAAGTTTAAAAATATAAAATAATTATATTTTAATAAAGGTATTAAAATAATTGGATAAATAAATTACTATATATGATTATTTTACAATGATAATGTATACAATAAAGTTATAAGTTTAAAAAAATATATATTATTTATATAAAATTATATGGAAATAATCTTTAATAAATTATTTATAACTTAAATTAATTAGGTAGGAAAGTAATTCCTGAAGGCTTATATATATTTAAATAAATGTATGTAAATCTTATAGGGGTCTATCAAGGTCCTCCGGAATAGCTCCTATTATATACTCCTATTGCATATCCCTATTACATATTCTTATTGTATATTATAATTACGTAATTATATTATATTGGTTTAATATTTATTCTTTTATCCAATTAGTTTATTCCCTTCTTTAAGATATAAATACCTTATATCCTCTAATTTATATAACTTTTAACTTATTATGGGTTAATTAAAATATAAGGTATATAAAGCTCCTATTCACTAATTATACAATATATATAAAAATATACAAATTCTATAATAAATTAAATATCTTTTTCAAAAAATTAAAATTTTAAAGAAGTACAAAAAAATATTAGGAAATATATATTAAAAAGTACGTACCCTTTGGGGACCTTATTTTTTTTATAACTATTGCCCAAATATCACACCCCCTACTATCCAATTAATGTTACTCTTAATTAAATCTTCTAAAATTAAATGGTTAGGAATTAACCTTTCTTTTTTCTTTTTTCTTTCCTTTTTTATATGAGCAATATTAGTTGGGCAATAGGAGGCATAATATTTGAATAATAGCTATATAATTTAAAATTATTTTTATGTTTTTAATTAAATTCTTTTTTTAATTATTTTTATAATTGAGTCACCTTAATTATATAAGTTTTTTTTTTTTTAAGGGGGGGGTTTATAGATGGTTGTAGTGTAATTACGTAATTGAGTAGTGTAATTATATAATTAAGTAATGTAATTATGTAATTGAAGTTGTAAGATCTTATTAGTTTTTATAGAGTTAATCTTTTTAAGGTTTTTATAGGTTTTTTGATACGTAAATAAGTTTTTAAGAGGTGTTTTTTTATTTGATTAGTTTAAGTTTTTAAGTATAGAGTTGTTAGTTTTTTATAGAGTTTTGTACGATAAAATTGTAGGGTATATCTTGCAGGAGCTTTTATTTAATTAGAGTTTATATTTAATATAAATAGGTTTTTAGATGTTGTTTTCTAGTTTGATTAGTTTAAGTTTTCAAATATAGAATTATTAGTTTTTTTATAGTAATAAGTTGGGGTGATAGGGCCAGGATGAAGTCCGCTAATTTAATTTTTCTATAGGTTTTTTGATATGTAAATAAGCTTTTAAGAGTTATTTTCCTGTTTGATTAGCTTAAGTTCTCAAATATAGAATTGTTAGTTTTTTAAAATTATAGAGTTTTGTATGATAAAAATGTAGGGTTGGGGTATATTTTGTAGGAGTTTTTGTTTAATTAGAGTTTTTGTTTAATTAGAGATTATGTTTAATGTATAGGTTTTTAGAAGTTGTTTATTTATTTGATTAGTTTAAGTTCTTAAGCATAAAATTATTAGTTTTTTTATAGAGATTTGTATGATGAAGTGTAGGGTATATTTTGTAGGAGTTATTAAAGTTCTTATTGAATTAGTGTAGAGTAATTAGGTTATAGATATTCTTTTGTAGAGATTTTATTAGCCTTTTTAGAGTTAGATTTTTTAGGTTTTTATAGTTCTTTTGGATATAAATAGGCCTTTGAGAGTTATTTTTCTTATTTGATCAGTGAAGATTTATAAGGTTTTATAGTTTAGTTTCTTTATAGAGTCTTTGTACGAGAATGTATAATTTCAATCTCCTTTTTTGAAGATATTTTTTTAGAGTGCGTTATTATTAGTAAGTAGTTATTTATATCTATTCCTCCATCCGATTAGTTTATTCCCCTCCTTAGGATATAGTTACTTTATATTTTTTGGTTTATACAACCTCTAACTTACTATAAGTTAGTTGAAATGTAGGGTATATCCTGCAAAAACTATTAAAGCTCCTATTTAACGTAAATAAATCTTTAGAAGTTATTTTTTATTTAATTAGCTTAAATTCTTAAGTATAAAATTGTTAGTTTTTGATAGAGATTTGTGCGATAAAATTGTAGGGCATATCCTACAAGAACTATTAGAGCTTTTATTTAATTAGAATTTATATTTAATATAAATAAACTCTTAAAAATTATTTTCTTATTTGATTAGTTTAAGTTCTTAAGTATAGAACTGTTAGTTTTTGATAGAGATTTGTACGATAAAACTGCAGGGCATGTCCCACAAGAACTCCTATTTAATTAGAGTTTTTGTTTAATGTATAGGTTTTTAAAAGTTGTTTATTTATTTGATTAGTTTAAATTAAAATACTTTTAATTATTAGTTTTTTTATAAAGATTTGTATGATAAAAGTGTAGGGTTAATGCATATCTTGTAGGAGTTATTAGAGCTCTTATTTAATTAGAGTTTTTGTTTAATATAAATAAACCTCCAAAAATTATTTTCCTGTTTAATTAACTTAAGTTCTGAAGAATAAAATTGTTAATTTTTAAAACCAAAGAATTTTGTACGATAAAAGTGTAGGGTTAGGGTATATTTTGTAGGAGTTATTAGAGTTTTTTAGAAGTTGTTTTTTTATTTGATTAGTTTAAGTTCTTAAGGATAGAATTGTTAATTTTTAAAATTATAGAATTTTGTATAATAAAAGTATAAAGTTAAAGTATATCCTGCAGGAGCTCTTGTTTAATTAGAGTTTTTGTTTAATTAAAATTAAAGTTTATGTTTAATGTATAGGTTTTTAAGTGTTGATTTTGTTTGATTAGTTTAAATTTTTAAGTATAGAATCATCAATTTTTCTATAGAGATTTGTACGATAAAAGTGTAGGGTTAGGGTATATCTTGCAGGAGCTTCATATTTATAAATAGGTTTTTAGAAGTTGTTTTCTTGTTTGATTAGTTTAAGTTCTTAAGTATAAAATTATTAGTTTTTTTTATAGAGTTTTGTATGATAAAAGTGTAGGGCATATCCTACAAAAACTCCTATTTAATTAGAATTTTTGTTTAATATAAATAAATTTTTAGAAGTTGTTTTTTTGTTTGATTAGTTTAAGTTCTTAAAAATAGAATCATCAATTTTTAAAACTAGAGAATTTTGTACGATAAAAGTGTAGGGTTAGGGTATATTTTGTAAGAGTTATTAGAGTTTAAATTTAATATAAATAAGTTGTTTTTTGTTTGATTAGTTTAAATTTTTATTAATGAAAAGGATGTACTTAATTATAAATGTTTTTTTAAATTTTAAATTTTTAGTGTGGTTTTTTACCCCTTATCAACTTATTAATTATTTTATTAGTTTTTATTAGTTTTTATTAATTATTATTAATTATTTATTAATTTTTTATTAATTTTCCATAATAATTTATTAGAAGAGTTTTAGTATAATATATTGGACTTTATCCTGGATAAGATATATTATAAATATATATCTTTATATATAATTTTAATAATAGCCTTTTATATTAAAAGTAAATCTTTTTTTTAATTTTAATATATTGCCCAGCAGAATCTTTATTACTTATATTGAATCTTAATTTTTTTAATTTGATTTAAAATGTTAAAAATTAAGATATTTTTAATTAAATATGTTGAATTGGGGTAGTGTGATTATATAATAGGAATTACTTTAAAAGACCTTATTATCCCCCCTTTCTAAAATTTATATATGTTCTTTTGGATATAAATAGGTTTTCAGAAGTTATTTTTTTGCTTGATTAGATTAAATATTATATAGTTCTTTAGAGATTGCTTTTATAGAGCCTTTATATAAAAATATATAGTTTTTAGTCTCCTCTTTCGAAGATATCCTTTTAAAGTGCGTTATTATTGGTAAGCAGTTACCTATATTTGTCCCTTTATTTAATCAGCCTATTCCCTTTCTTAAGATATAGTTATTTTATATCCTCAAATTTATATAGTCTTTAGTTTATTATAGGTTAATTGAAGTATAAGGCATATCCTGTAAGAATTATTAAAACTCTTATTTAATATAAATAATTAACTAATTAAATTATAGGATTTATAAAAATAACTAATTGTACAATATATATAAAGGTATATAAGTTTTATAATAAATTAAATATTTTTAAAAAATTAAAATCCTAAAAAGTTATAAAAAAATACCAAGAAATATATACTAAAAAGTACGTACCCCTTGGGGACCCCACTTCTTTTATGGCTATTGCCCGAATATTATACCCCTTATTCCCCAATTAATGTTGCTCTTTTATATTTGGTATACATTTGTACCATTTCATATAGAATATATCTTATCTTATTATTAAAATTTTCTATATATTTATTTTTATAATAATTGTTACCTGTTCTAATAGGAATATAAGAAGTAGCCAAAGCTATAACAATAGAATTAAACTGAATAAATAATGGGTAGATTTTTTCTAAAATATAATTTCTATTTAAAATAAATATTAAAAAATGGATTAGATATTTATATTAAATATTTTAGGTAAAATGGTATAATAATAATAATAAATAAATAAATAATTGTTACCTATAATAAGATACATAATCCTGGAATGTCCCGAGTACGCGCCGGCACGTGCCCAGCTCAAATGAAAATTAATTCCAAAAGCTTTCTTCACTAATGCAGACTATAAAAGAACATTATCTGATTCTAATAAGGCCTTATTGATAAATTTTTTAAATTTTTTAAATATCTTTAATTATTTATATAAAGAATTATTCTTATATTATTAATTAAATTCCTTTTCAATTATTTTTATAAATGAATCACATTAATTATATAAGTCTTTTTTTAAAAAGGGGAATTCTTATAGGAAGTTATAATAAAATTATTCTTATATTTTTAATTAAATTTCTTTTTCAATTATTTTTTTAATTAAATCACCCCAATTACATAAGTTTTATTTTCTTTTAAGGGGGGGGGGTTATAAAAGGCTGTAACATAATTATATAATTAAGTAATGTAATTACGTAATTAAAGTTATAAGATTTTATTAACCTCCATAAAACCAGCCTTTTTAAGGTTTCCATAAATTTTTTAATATAAAAATAAACCCTCAAAATTTATTTTCGTATTTGATTAATTTAAGTTTTCAAATATAAAATTATCAATTTTTTATATCAATAAATTAGAGTAATAGGGCTAAGACAAAATCCACCAATCTAACCCTTCTATAGGTTTTTTGATATGTAAATAAACCTTCAAAAATTATTTTCTTATTTAATTAACTTAAATTTTCAAATATAGAATTATTAACTTTTAAAATCATAAAATCTTGTATAATAAAAGTATAAAGTTAGGGCATATCCTGCAGGAGCTATTAAAGCTTTTGTTTAATTAGAGCTTATATTTAACATAAATAAACTTCCAGAAGTTGTTTTCTTATCTGATCAGCTTAAGTTCTTAAATTCTCAAATATAGAATTATTAGTTTTCCATAGAGCTTTATATAATAAAATTACAAGACATATCCTACAAAAACTCCTATTTAATTAAAATTTATGATTAAGATATAAATCTTCAAATATTAATTTTTATTTAATCAATTCAAATTTTCAAACATAAAATCATCAATTTTCTATAAAACTTTATGCAATAAAATTACAAGGCATATCTTACAAAAATTATTAAAGTTTATCCAGGATGAAGTTCAATATATTATACTGAAATCTTTTTAATAAATTATTATATGAAATTAATGAAAATTGATAAGAAATTAATAAGAAATTGATAATAATTAATAGAAATTAATAAAAACTAATAAAAACTAATAAAAATCAATAAAAAATAAAAGAAATATATTAAAAATTTAAAGTTTAAAAAAGTATTTATAATTAGGTACATCTTTTTCATTAATAAGAATTAAAATTAATTAAATCAGAACATAATTTATTTATATTAAATTTAAACTTTAATAACTTTTACAAGATATGTCCTCATTTTATATTTTTATTATATAAAATTCTATAATTTTAAAAATTAATAATTTTATTTTTTAGAACTTAAGTTAATCAAATAAGAAATTAATTTTTGGAGGTTTATTTATATTAAATAAAAGTTTTAATTAAATAGGAATTTTTGTAGGATATATTTTGTAATTTTATTATATAAATCTTTATAGAAAAATTGATAATTAAGGGTATTTTAATTTAAATTAATAAAATAAATAAATAATTTTTAAAGGTTTATATATTGAATATGAATTTTAATTAAATAAGAATTTGAATTAAATAGAAGTTTGAATTAAATAAAAATTCTTGCAATTTTATTATATGAAGTTTTATAAAGAATTAATAATTTTATATTTAAAAATTTAAATTAATTAAATAGAAAATAATTTTTGAAAATTTATTTATGTTGAATAGGAGTTTTAATAGTTTTTACAGGATATGCCCCATACTTTATTATATAAATTTTTATGGAAAAATTAATGATTCGGTGTTTAAGAATTTAAGTTAATTAAATAAGAATTAATATTTAAAGGTTTATATATTGAATATGAATTTTAATTAAATAAGAATTTTAATTGAATAGGAGTTCTTGTAGAATATGCCTTACATTGTGTGGTACAAATTTCTATAAAAAGACTAATAATTTTATATTTAAGAACTTAATTTAATCAAATAAAATTCAATATTTGAAAATTTATATATTAAATAAGAACTATAATAATTTTTATAAGATATGCCTTATAGTTCTATTATATAAAACTTTATAGAAAGATTAATAATTTTATATTTAAGAATTTAAATTAATTGAATAAGAATTAATATTTAAAAGTTTATTTATATTAAATATAAATTTTAATTAAATAATAAATATAAATTTTAATAACTTTTATAAAATATATCCTAACCTTATATTTTTATTATATAAAGTTCTATAGAAAATTAATAATTTTATATTTAAAAACTAATTTTTTTTAGATGAGCCACTTCGCGGCTCATCTTATCTTTATTATTTTACACCTCCGATCAATCTCAAATGCTTTTATATAATTTCATTTAAACCTTTTCCATTTTTTTATTTATTATATAATAATATTGTATTATTTTTTTACTTTATTAATAAATTATATAATAAAATTATATTATTTTATTTTTTATTAATAAATTATTATATTATATAATTATAAATTTTTATTTTAAATTTAAATTAAAAATTTTTTTTTTATATTTCTTTTTGATAATATAATTAAGAAATATATTTTAAATAGGTTGATTGGACTTTTCGGTTTTTTGATTGTTTTTTTACGAGATCTTTATAAAGAGTTATATAATTTAATTTATTAGAAATCTAATATTGTAATAAATGTTAAAAAGGCATTATATTGTGTGTATAATGGTAATATTATTAGGAAGAGATAAAAGGGGTGATGTATAGATGGTAGATAGATAAGTCCGCAGCCTAAATGAGCCTGTTTTAGAAATTGTTATTATAAAGAAAAAAAAAGAATAAAATAAAATAAATATAATTATAATATTAATTAATAAATTAATAAAAATAATTAAATTTGAAATTAATGATTTAATAAAAGAAATAAAAGTAGAAATTAAAAAGATAATAAATGTATAAAAGATATATATTAATATTATAATAATTGTAAAATGAAAATAATAATGAAATAATATCTTTAAATTAAATAAAATAAAAGAATTAATTAAAAAAAATAATAAATAAAAAATTGAAATTAATAAATAATATTGAAAAATTGTAAAAATAATTTTGGGCTGTAGTTGTTAAAAGAGTTATTAAAATTTGGATTTTTATTATTATAATATCAACCCATTTTTAATATAAAATTATAATTAAAATAATAGTAGAATTATAAAAAACATTAAAAAGAAATCTTAAAGAAATTATAAATTATTAATAATATAATTAAAAGAAATAAGGTTATAATAATACACCAATTCCATAATAATAATATTATAATAACATTTTAATTTAAAATCAAATAATATAAAAAGAATTAAGGTTATATTAAAAGAATATTTAATTAAAAAGTAATTAGAATAAATAGACTTTTATAATAATAATTAAAAACCTAAAAGTAACTAATTTGAAAGATATTTATATTAATTTATAAAGTTTAGTAAAGATTTTCTTAAAACAAAATAAAATTAAAATCCTTAAAATTAATCCTATATTTAAAAAATATTTAAAAGTTAAATTTATAATTTTAATTATAAAAATTAATGGATTAAATATAACTTATTAATTTTATATTAATAAATTATTATAAAAATTAAATTTTATTTTTATAAATTATCTATAAAAAATGTAAAAATAATATAATATTTTAAATGTTATTATTTTAAATATAGTAAATATATAGATTCTATTTATAAAAAGGATAATTTAATATATAAAATACCAAAAAAATGTTGGAATTATAATAAAATATATAAAATTTAAAATTTAAAATATTTAATGGTAATTAAATAAAAGAATATAATAAAGCAAATATATATATATAAATCAAAATAATTTAAAAAAAATAACATTAATTATATTCTTAATATATATAATATTATATATAGTAATTTTATATTAATCGTTTTTAAAAAAAATAAAAGATTATATTTTCAATAAAGAAAGAATATAAAACTCCTAGAATAAAAATATTTCAGATTTTTCCAAAATAATTACCATAATAAATAACATTCCTAAATTAAAAATCAAGGTAAAAAATAAACCTTATATAAAAATTTATTTAAGAATAAGATTTAATAATAATATTCTTTTAATCCAAAATTTTTTTCATTAGGAAAACCTTATTATATTAATAATTTCCAATTGGAATTATTTTTAAAAAAATAATAAATACTTTAAAAATATTGTATAAATTATATATAAAATTATATAATTAATATAATATATTAAAATATAAGAAAAAATTATTAAATTATATTTTAAACCTTTAAAAATAAAAAAATATTAAATATTATAATTATTTAAGAACTTTATTTTAATAATAAGAAATTAAATTGCTCTTACTTTAATAATTATAAATTAATATAATATAATATAGGTTCAACTATAATTTATATATATAAAAGAATTAATTTAAAAAAATCAAAG